>SCDS01000922.1:0-23291 GCA_004149465.1 Drosophila nigromelanica
TGTGCCCACTTGCCAACTGACAAGCTACCAAATTTTGTGTTGTACTCGTTTGCGTGTACATTCCCTGAAGTAAATACTCTTAAATTTACACAAAGGACTGCAAAATATGCCATATGAGGAAATTTAAAATATTCTTTTATATTTTTGTTTTGTTACAAAATGTGTATACTTCTGTGGCAACGGATTGCAACAGCCGTCACATCACTAGATTAAAAGATAATGATGTACATTCATGCATGACAGAAAAAAATACTTCACTTTCACATATTTTTGTATATTTTGTAGGAAAACTCATTTATAATTTATAAATTCACGTAAAACAAAAATATTTAAGAATTAAAGATTTTTAGATGTTTGCCTAAATGATTTCATTAAAGTTCTACTTGTTCAATCCGATTTCCCTATTTATGAGTTCTAATGCATTCCATTTGGGTGTCCTTTTTGCATTGCCTTACAACGAAATGAATCGTGTGGCAATTTAATTAAAGATCAAATGTTGGGTCCTTCAGCCACTGTCAGTGACATAAATGTTTAACGAAGCGTCAGACGTTTTCGATTTTCCAGTCGGTCGTTGTTTGTTTGCCACTCGATGTTGTTGTTGTTATTGCTGTTGTTAACCCAATAGGCGCTCATTTGTGTCCTTTGCGTGTCGTGACCTGGTGTTGTTGTTGCTGTTGTATTAATAATTCGTGCGTTGCGCTTGTGTCACGTTTCACTTGACGAGAATTTTTCTGCGAGTTGTCGATGTCGTTGTCCTTGTCAATGTTGTGGTTGTTGTTGTTGTCATCGTCCTTATCGACATTGTCAATTTTTTGCATAATTTTGGTTAAAGCAAAATGTTAAAGATTTTTCAGCCGAAAAGAAAATAAAAGGCGAATAAGAGTGAGTGAGATAGAGCAGACAGCGAGGAGATAAGATATCCTCGCAAAAGTTTCCGAGAGTGGAATGTTTTCATTTTGTGCCCAAGCAGCAGACCATGAAAATCAACATACGAATTCATGCCTGCCGTCTCCTTCCTTCTCCCTTTTCCACTTCCCTGCTCACACATTGCTACATGTTTTTCCGTCTATTTGTATGCTCTACAAAATGCATAGCAGCAGATGCCATATGAAGTTTGTGCAAATGAAAAAATGCTGAAAAGCACACAAAAAAAAAAAAATACATAAAACATAACAAAAAAGCTAAATATTTGAAATGGCAAATCTTGAAAATAGACAAGAACGCAAAATTCCATCAAATACGAACTTTCTGCTTCTTATTGGCATGGAAAACTGCAAATCATGTAGACAATGTGAAGTTGAACTGCCAGCACAATAGAACTAATGAGCTGCATGAAAATTGCATTTTGCGACGACAAGTTTTCATTTTGTTGCGAAATACGCAAAAACTCAAAATGAATTTCATGTTTATTTAGAATGATACTTGTTTGTTTATAAATTGTAAATGCTTTGATTTGAGGCATTTGACATTTAGTTTCAATGCAAATCCAATTATACACATTATCAAAAGGAATTTAAAATTGATTTTATGTTGCAGTCTAGTTAAAAGACAAGCTAAAGAAACTATATTTTTATATCGTTATTTTGATCAGCAAAAATTTAAATTTTGTTGTGCTTAATGCTTTTGCTCTAAATTGAGGTTCTATGTAGCTCACATTAAATTAAAAATCAAGACTTGAAATTTAGATTGAAAATTTTAATTTTTATTGTTGCCATTTTATGCTTCACAATTTGTATATATTTGTATTTCTATATATTAAGAACTACAATTTAAATTTAACTTTGGGTTAAAATGTATTTTCATTATATACCAGGTTTATTTTAAGACAATTTTTCAATATTTAGAGAACTGTTTTGCACTAACATTATGTATGCAATATATTACCATGTATGGGAAAATATTGAAACCAAAGTTAAGTTTACGTTTGGCGAATCTTTTTAATCTAATTCAAAAGATTTTATAATGATACTTGATAATTTTAGTATGGACAATTATCTCTAAATTTTCTTTATAGATTCTAGTTAAGGATCAGAGAGACGAGTAATCTATAATTTCAATTTAAAATAATTTAAGAAAAGAAAAGCACAAGATTTTTTTAGTTATATTTTATCTATACATCTTTATATTTAGTTTCTTCTACGCTTGTGCATCGTTTATGTCCTATAAAGATTTTAAGGTCTGTGTGCTTCCAACTGTTTTCAGTTATTCTTAGCTGTGCTTCAGATTCAGTTTGAAAAGTCCATCGATTTCTATCGACTATCCGCACATAAACATTATTATCAATGCAATGTTTAAGTTGGTATTTTATTTTCTTCGCATTAAGTTTTATATGGAACTGACTTATGCATTAAAAACTATTAGAGCTGTTTAGTTTGGTTGAGTTGAGTTTAGTTTTGCTTTTGGCAAACAAAAAACTTTAATTTGACTTTTGCAAAGAAATTTGTGAAAACGAAATGCCACAGAAAAATAAAGAATAGGAAGGGGATGGGGTAGTGTCTGCCGGTCAATACCCTCGGCAGCTGTCAGCAACTGTGGCTTACTCATATGCCACTTGCCGAGCACAGCCCAAAGCTGGCTTCAATTTCCTTTCAACATTAACTGCTTTTCTACCCTGCCCACCTGCAGCTTAAAAAAAAACTTTATGTCGGCTAAAAAGAAAACAAAAAAAAATCGTAAGTTTTACCCAACTAAAAAAATTTTGTAAAAACTTTCCCTGTCTCTTTCTGGCACGTATAGTTGGTGTCGCTATGTGAACTTTTGGCTCACTGTAAACTATTTAAATTCGGCGTTGGCCTTTATTTTTTGTTTTTCGTATTTCTTTTTTTTTTGGTTTTCGTTTCTGATCCGCTCGCAGAAAGTTTGCTATAAATAATTTTTGCATTTTTATTGTGCATTTTTATGCATTTGGTGCGCGGGCTCGATATCGAAGTTGGCTAGAAATAAATATGAAAAGTTTTATTTATGTTTGCGGGCCGGTCTAAGCCGGCGCTACTGCCAAGCAGCACTCTCCACAAAAAAAAGTCCGCGGGCGTTATATTTATGGCATTTGTTTGCCAACAAGTTTCAATAGCTCAATCACGCCATCGGCCCGAACTAAACAAACAGAAATCACATGCAATATTCTTGATGTAATCGTACGGCACTCTGGGATTCTATTTCCATTTCCATTTCTATATCTATACTATCTACTTCTGTTTCCAATTCCATTTTAACTTCCATTTGGCTTCTGTTTACAGTTAGAGCGACGAACATCATCAATGTGAGTGCTGCGTGGCTTTTGCTGTGCTGCTAGCTGCTCCTGGGGGCAATGAAATCGAGGAAGCTGCCCAAGGTTTGTGGCCTGAACTGCTTGACCTTTGTCTATATACCGCTGGTGCTGCCCATCCTGCGATGCACGGCCCTCGGCACCGGCAGCGGCACCGGCACCGGAAGTGGGAGTGGCGGCAGCAGCGGAATAAACAGCGGCAACGGGGACTTCGACTATCGCATGCAGCGCGTGCGGAACGTGCTGAAGGAGGTGCCGCTAATCGATGGCCACAACGATCTGCCATGGAACATACGCAAGTTCCTCAAGAATCAGCTGAAGGACTTTCACTTTGGCGGCGATCTGCGCGAACTGGCGCCCTGGTCGTCGAGCGCCTGGAGTCACACGGATCTGCGGCGCCTCAAAGAGGGAATGGTCTCCGCCCAGTTCTGGTCCGCCTACGCGCCCTGCTCCTCCCAGCACCTGGACGCGGTGCAGCTGACGCTCGAACAGATCGATTTGATACGGCGCCTGGTGCTCCTCTATCCGCATCACATGGCGCTGGTCACGACCGCCGCGGGCATCGAGCAAACCCATCGCACGGGCAAGATCGCCAGCCTAATCGGCGTCGAGGGAGGCCATGCGATCGGCACCAGTCTGAGCGTTCTGCGTATGTTCTACCAGCTGGGCGCTCGCTATCTGACACTCACACACACCTGCAACACACCTTGGTAAGTGGCTAATGGTCTCAGCCATGCAGCTGGTATTCATTGGCCAATGCTTTCAGGGCGGACTGCTGCAAAGTTGACGAACCGGGCAAATATCCACACATAGGTGGACTCTCGCAGTTCGGCAAGGTAAGCCCTGAATACATGTGTAAAACTCATATTTAAACTAAATTTGCCCAATGATGTTCTTAATATTTTGTGGTATACTTTTTTCGAATTGAATGGTATCATTTAATTTTTTTTAGATTAACTTTTCATAGTGGATAGGAATAGCTCCCATATTTCAAGCTCCCATAACTTTGTCAAAACTGATCAGATTTTCATGTTTCATTCTGGTTATGTTTTGTCATCTAGATTACTTCTGCATTTAAAATATATGCATTTTTGAAAATAACATATTTTAAGTTTTTGTGAAAATATCATGTTGCCCCCCCCCCCCCCCCCCCCTTTTTTTTTTTAAAAAATTTTTTTTTATTTTTTATTTTTTTTTTTTTTTTTTTTTAATTAAAAAAAAAATTATAATCATGTTTGATGGCATTTTGATCATGATTTTTCATTTAGATAGATTTCTTATTTAAAATATATGAATTCTTGAACAGAACATTTTTTGGAAAAAAAGCATGTACCCTCCCCTCATATCAGAAAAAAATGTTATTTTCAAAATTTAGAATTGCGAATTTCTCTTTTTAATGGATTGTATTTGACATATGTATGCTGTATGTTTTATTACTATGTGAATGAGTATTGCGCTGTCGGTTACACCCGACTGCAACGTTTTTACTTGTTTTAAATTTTGTTTGCAAAAAATCATGTATTTGCGTATCTCTCTGTTTCTCTATATATTTTTAATAAATACCCCATTTTATTCTCTTCGATAGCTTGTGGTAAAGGAAATGAATCGCTTGGGCATGATTGTGGATCTGTCGCACGTGTCGGTGCCAACGATGTTGGATGCACTGGCCGCTTCCCGGGCGCCGCTCATCTTCTCGCACTCCTCGGCGCACGCCATCTGCAACAGTTCCCGTAATGTGCCAGATCATGTGCTGCAACGCATTGTACGTAATGAAGGGGCCGCAGCTGAAAGCTAATTAAAATGTGGACTATAAACTAATGAGGTTGTTTTTACGTTGCAGGCCATTAACGGCGGTCTGGTTATGGTTGCCTTTTATCCGCACTTTGTCAGCTGTTCGGGTCAGGCGACACTGCACGATGTTGTGGGTGAGTTTCTCCGCATGTTAAATGGAACTTAACTAGAGGTTAACTTATGTTTATTGTTTACTTTGCAGCGCATATTAACCACATACGTGAGGTGGCGGGCATTGATCATGTGGGCATTGGCGCTGGTTACGATGGTGTCAATCTGTAAGTTTGATATTTAGATTTGATAAAGTATTTTTTGTAATTTGTTTGTAACGGTATTTAAATTGTATTTTAATGGTATTTCTTATTGATTTTGTATTTTTGCAGCGTGCCCAAAGGACTGGAGGACGTTTCCAAATATCCGCATCTATTTGCCGCCCTGCTCGAGTCTGATAAATGGTCGGAGGGAGATATTGCCAAGCTCGCGGGCAAGAATCTTATACGGGTCTTTAAGGAAGTCGAAGCGGTGAGTAAAATAAAAACCATTTTTAGCCATTCACATTCCATTGTTCATTGTGTGCATTGGCAACAATTTCTGCATGGCTTCGACTAGTTGTGTATTATACCTGCGGATTAGAGCTTAGTCAGAGCTCTAAACAAAAGCACATTTCTTGGTCAACAGAAAAAAATACATGTCCCATGGTTGCCCCCACTGAGCCACTGTTGAGCAGCCCCAAGATAAACCAGCAAGAAGCCATAGCTGCTCCTGCTGTTTCTGTCTGCATTCTCTGTGCTCGCTTGTTATTGCACTTGGAAAATTCCTTTCAAAGGATAAAGAGAATAATGTGGCTTTGCAATGGAATTTGCACATACTTGGTGCACCCAGAAAGCAGGCCAAGAACGGAGTTGGAACTACGCTGGCATCGAAAAGACGCAAGTTGAGAAATAATTTTAAAAGGATTTCCAAATGGTTATTCCGATATTTATACATGAGCACGACCAGCAGCCAGCCAGCCAGCCAGTAGAAGCTGCTGCAGTTTGTTTGCGGATGTGGTCAGCTTGTTTGCCGTGCGCTTGGCTGGCCAGGATCTGTTTGTTCCTTGGCCAGTTGCTGTAGTTGTTGCTCTAACTGAAGCTGCTGCTGCTGCTGGCAGCATTCAATTTAAATCAATACACAATGCATGACTGTTTGACTGGCTACTTGACTGTCTGCCTGTCTGTGTGCGAATCTCTTTGATCCAACTACTCCATTGACTGCGAATGCCACTCAATGTTTAGCACCATTCAGTTAAAGATTCCGAGTGCGTTTACTTTGCAGTCAAATGGCTGATTGAGCCAACATTTAGGCTCAAACGGAGATTGGTAACTGGGGATTTTATGTACAAAGAGGTCTCTTTGTTTTCTCCTTTTTCAAAAGGTGGCCTAATTGTTACGAATTCATGTGGCAAATGTTTTTTCCAGCTGTTAAATTTTTCGAGCAAACTTGTGCAATAGGAGAATTTTCTTTTTGTTTCGTTTAAAGCACATAACTTCGCCAAAACTAAGTTTATTTCCAAGCATTGTGAGCTTATGTGCATGGCATTAAAAAATAAAGAAAGTGTGATACATATATATTTCTTATAGTGAAATTGATTTCTGAAATAACAAGAATGGTGACAATTTCATAATACGATATCTTCTCTAACTTTGCTACTGTCTAAAATTCTTAAAATTTTTTTTGTGTAAAGTTCATAATATGTCTAAATAAACTATTCATAATTTTTAATGACGCATTTAAAGTGATATCCTTCTTGTTTTTTTTGTATTTTATTTTCTGGCAAGCACATTTTTATTTTAATTTATATTGCCTTACAGCTGAAACCAAATCTAAAAGTGACCTGTTTTCTTGAAGGCCGGCTGGTTATCTGCGCTACGAAAATTGCTTTAGTTAAAAAACTAATTTAAAAATGTCCGAGTCGAGTTTATAGAGCTAAGCGACTGTGGTCATTTAAAGATTTAATAACAAATATAAATCATACGCCCCCTTGAACTTTGCTACTGTGGCTCACATTTTATTGCTTTTGCTCATTATAAAAACCCCCATAAGTTGCGCCTCACGAAAAAGAGATGCCACAGCATTTTTAATTTTGCGCTTGTCTCTGCGTCGACGAACTTTAATCATATTCTCCTCGCTGCCTTTCCGACGCTCCAGCTGACTGTGACTCTCACTCCGAGTCGGACGCCTTGTCTGCCTGGTACATTGTAATTAGTTTTGGCTCTGCGCTCTTCTCTTCAGTGTGCATTAAACAAAAAGTAAACTACACCCCGACAATGGTTTCTCTATGCGATTACAATGCGCACTTCTCTATACACACTTACTTAGCAATGGGTATGCGATGGAGAGCCGTCGGGAGGGGCGTGCCATTAAAAAGTGTTGCCTACTTTTGCAGAGGGGGTGATTAAAATCGCTGAGCTTTTATTGCATTTTGCACTCAGCAGGAATGAAAAAACGTATAAATATATATACATATATATTTATATAAAAGGCAGTCATATAGTAAAAATAAATATGTATATATTAAGGCTTTTACTGCTTTTTATTATGTGGCATAATGCTCATTAAGAATTGTGTTCGCATTGTAATACTCTGCTGCTTGTTGCCATTTTTGTTAACTCTGCCACAAAGTAATTAAAAATGTTGCCCGCCGCATTTTTTATTTGAGCATTTTTTTTCTACATCCTTTTTTTTTATTTTGATTTGAGCCCCGAGCGAAGGCTTGATAAAAATCAGAGCGCAACTCTTATGCTAGGCGCATTTATCGAGTTTAGTGACCCGAATTTTGCAATAAAATATATATTATATATATTATCGCAGCCAGCGTCGCCTGTAATGCAATTAAATGAACACAAAAACCAGTTCAAATGTTCAATTATTAGACGCTTAATGCTCTTTCCCCGGAGAAAGAGCGCACAAGCTGTACGCATTGGCCCAGTAGGTCAACAGGGACTGTGTGTCTGTGTCTGTGTTTGTATTTGTGTTTGTGTTGGTGCCTGGAGTGGGCGTTGGCATCGTTGTGATAATTAAGCAAGTCATAGAAATTAGGCAAAAGGCCATTTTAATGATTGTCATCTCTTATGCAAACACTCACAAGCATACAGATGCCTATTTAATACCCTTTAATGCCAGACACGCACAAGGACTGGACTTTTCAGTGTCCGCTACGTGTTCCGGTTAATTGATTAAGCTTAAATTCGCTTTGCAGTTTTCATTTGTGCTCGTTTTAACATTTATTGTGGAATTTTAAAATAAAAAAACGAGAAAATAGAAACCTTTAAGTTAATTGCGATTTCTAGCTCAAATTAAATTATTAACTTTATAATAAACATAATAATCATGATGAGATTATTTTATTTTAGTTTAAAATTTTTAGTTTTAGTTTCTTCAAAATGCTTTAGATTATTATTTTTGCTTTATTATAACTATGAGACTATAAATTTTGTTTTAATAATAACTTTTAAAAATAATTTGAGTTTTTTAAAATTTAGACTCTGTTAGAGTTTTTATTATTTTTTTATTTTTATTATTACTTATTTTTGCATCTTTGTTTTCTTAACTTAACTCATGGCAACTAGTTGTAAAAAGTAATTTTTGTCTATCTTTATATTGTTATTTTTATTATTTATTTTAAATATATTAACTTATCAGGAAGCAGTTTAAATTTTCATATAATGCCCACTAGCTACCATTAGCCCATAAGTGTGTCATAGTGATAAAAATAAGCGAAATTAGGGCAATAGAGATTTGAGGCAGCTCATGGGAATGCCTCAGTTCAGTTCATGCTGTGGCGCCTTTTCAATGCGTCCCAACAACAACCACAAGTGATAGTGGGCGGTGCTTGAAGCGGGGCGTGGTGTGTGGGGTGCTTATTTGCTACAGGGCCAACAGCCACAGCCATGAACATGATAATTTTCTTGACGCCAGTTTTTATCTAGACAAAAGCAGAGGCAGTTGAGGCTGTTGAAGCCACTGCTTGTGTTTGTGTTTGTGCTTGTGTAAATGTATCTTTTATTTTAGCCTTTTATGCGGGCATCTAATGCGAGCATGGAAAGGCATTTGGCACGACACATAGCCCAAGTGGCGGCATTGGGTAAAAGTCCCCGGCAAATGGCAGCAATTTGTGCGAGACAAATTCATTTAAATATCCTTTTGGTCGGCCTGTATGTGTATGTGTGTGAGGGTGTGTTTGTGTGTGTGCAAACTGACCTTCTTACAATTGATTTGGTTAGCATGGAATTTGCGCAGCGGCTCTTTAACAGCCATTTTCGCTTTGAACTTTTCACTCAAATGTAACTTTGAACTGTGCTTTTCATTTCTGTAACTCAAAACGGCCGGAAAAGCGTAGCCAACGGCAAATCCCACAGAGTACTCTTGTGGTGGTGCCGGCGGTGTGTGGGCTGTGGGCCTGGCCCTGGTCCTGGCTAAAAGTGCAATGACTGCGGCTCAGAGACTGAGCCAAAGCTGACGTTTTATTGTTGTTTGTATGTGGCAGGCAGCGCACACATAAAGCCTCATAAAAAAGTCGTAAATTCGATTGTTATACGGCAAACAAAGCACCGGAAATGGGCCGAGCGAGCTGCCTGTCCCACGTCTGCCCACGTCTCTCCCTCCAATTTTCTCTAACTGTGGCTGCCTTTGCCTCGCTGTGCAGCCTCAAAAGGTGTTTGGTGTTGAAAACAAAACATTTTTTTTTGTGTTTGTTGTGCTTGTATTTTTTCCCACTTTTTGCTTTTGCATACATTTTGTTTTATTGTGCCACCCGTTTCGCTTTTTTTTTTGTGTTTTCTGCGCGGCATAAAATGTGCTTCAAACTTTCTGCAAAGCACACACTAAGTTGGCCAAACAATACGCAAAAGGCTAAAAGGCGCTTCACTGCGGGCTTAGAAGGCCTTTAAGGACTCGTTGTAATGCGTTGCCAATACGGCCAGTGAATGGCTTTACATATGAATAATTTAATAGGAATATGATTACTTTATAAGTAGCTGAAATCCGAATAATGTAGAGATTTCCTGTATCTAAACAACCTTTACAGACTGCGTGATAAATTGACTCATAAAAAGTTACGAAACAAATTAAATAAGCAAAAAAAAAATTATCCAAAAAATTTCTCTTTAATATTTGTTCACGAAAAAAACTTCTTCCTTCAGTTTCTAGAACACCTTTTTTAACGCCTTTCGAAATGTTTAAAGTCGAAAAGTTCGGTTACTTTATTTAAGAAGCAATAAAAAGAATTAAAGCAGATTAAGAGCTATTAAAGCTATTAAAAGCCAAGAAGCACAAACAACAGTAATTGCTTTTATATTCAAAAAAATAAAAAATTTTTTAAGTAAATTCAACTTAAAGCGTATATTTTAAATTATAATCTGTTTATGTTGGTATATTTATAGGTTCACCGCATCGTAATAAATAGTAGTAGTAGTAGTATAAGAAGAATATATATTTTTTTGATATATGCAATTAAATATTTGCATTATTATTATTCAATAAATATGTACAACATTTTTTGCAATTTTTCAATGAAAATATCTAATTAAATAATTATATAAAAGTTTGTATATATTTTTTATTTGCTCATTATCACTATCAATTTAAAATAATTTTTATTTGGAAATTAGTTTTATAATGCTGTTTCAATTAAGATTAGGCTGAGAGTATATTAAATATCATGACTGTGTGTTGAATTTCAACAACTTTTATGCAAGTATATCTAGTCTGCAAGTAATGAATAACGCAAAATACATTGCAAAGCTCAAAATCCATTTGAATAGTAAGCAGAAACTTTGCCCATTGGCTTTGCAGAGCTGAAAACTTAAGATGTGCCAACTGTTTATACGAAAGTTGTTCGTATATGCAATCAGTTTTCATTAGTTTTAGGGCGCGGTTATTGGTAAACTCAATCAAGCTATATTTATATTGCGTATACGCCACATGGCACAAAAGCTTTAGTTGCAAAGTATTTAAGATTTGGTGTGTTTATTTGGCTTTCATTGCAGGTGCGTGATCAAATGGAATTATTGCGAGTGCAGCCGATTGATCAGTCAATTCCAGCTGAGGACATTATGGGCAGATCCTACTGTCGCTATCAAGGACCAAGAACGTGATAATTTCTTCATATGTAAAGTTTTCGCATTTACACGCACCACTCGAATACACACACACACACACTCATGCCAGAGGCCAAGGAAAAGCGAATGAGAGAAGAAATTATGTCAAGCGTACGTGTTGTAAAGTGAAACTTGTTTTAGGTTAATTGACAAAGTTTTTTTGTCGTTACATGCGAGCATTTGTTTTTATTGTGTATGTGTGTATATGTGTCGCACACACACATGCACAGGTTGACTAACATCCACACATATACCTTCAATCGCTCAGACTCCACGTGTCAGCTGCTGCCGGGCAACATTGTGCGCAGCTGGCCGTGCACATAAACAAATACAAAGTGGCATAGGGGCTGCTATACTTTAACAGACACACACACCCACACACACGCTTACACCCACCATATCCTCACTGGCCTCTTCATCCTGGCAATCATTCCAACACTGAGGTTACCATAGCTCAGCCAACAATGTGTAAATATCATTGTCATGTTTATTTTCATCTTTAGCACTTAGTAACGCAAGGATCCGCAAAAAGAAAACAACAAAAAGTAGCTAAGCCCCTGACAAAAGCAAAAGAAGGAGCGTAAGGCAAATGCACAAAAGAATAAAAAACACAAAAAAAGTAATAAATAAACAAAAGACAAAAACTGACAGACTAACCGACTAATAGGAAAAGTGAAATCACTCTAACACAAAAAAAAAAAGACAAAAAAAAAGATCGCTTAGAAATTCTTCTGTTTTAGGCAAAGAGTCTAAACAAAATTTCATTGCGTATTTTTTCTATGAAAAAGTTATTATTAAATAAATTTTAAATAAACATTTAAATATGCCTATGGAAGCTATATATGTGTAATGTGGCAAATAAAACAAAACATTGAAGATTTTTTATATAAAATAAACCTAAAGAAATTTTGTTGGAATTTATTTCAGTGTATTCGTATGTAGACTACGTTCAGCTCAAATTGCAGTTGGTAAGCCAAAATAAAAAGCTGCGTCCTTTAGCAGCCATTAGCCAATTCATTAAAAATTTAAATTAATAAAAAGCGTTATTTGATTACAACATTTTAATTTCGTTATGAACCGAAACGGAACGGTGGAAATTATACTTTTAATTAGTTAATTAGAATTAAACAATTAATTACCCAGAGGTTTTCGCACCCCAAATACACTTAATGTACGAACAAATTCCACATAAGCACGTTACGCATCATTTGGCAATTTGTAAAATTGAAATAATAATTTTTAATCAATATTCAAATAAAGTGAACTACACATTGTATAATTAATAAATCCTAACAAAAGTCAACCCGCCAAAAAAAAAACACATTGCATAAAAGTTCACAATTAAATTAAAAATCCATAGTTAATTATGAAATTGTAAAGCAAATACTAAGAGATGCTAGAAAATAAAAACAAAAGCTGACAAAATAAAAAATAATGTGAACAAAATATAATTGTTTATACCAAAACCATATTTCATAAATATAAATATACACATACATATTTTTTAATAATTGAGTTCGAAATTAATATAAGTTCACAAACAATTTCAAAACAAAGCTGCAAACAAAACTGCTTTTCTTTGTTGTTGTTGACGGGTAATTGCGCCCCCAAAAAACAATTAAACAAACAAGAACAGCAAACTTTTTGTTTAGAAAAAATACCAAAACATATTCAAAGTTAAAATGTGGTGAAACAAAATGAAGTTAAAACAAAAACGAAAAAAAACACATGTGATCAAAAATTTAATTATATATATAAATATAATAACTATGATTATTTAATAGCTAAAAGAAGGTTTACAGAACAACACAACACAACTACTGAGAACAAACACTAAACTAATTATAAACAAATATTTAAACAATTTTTACTGAATAGCAGCAGACGCTGAAGACAGTTGTAAAATTTGCCACATAAACAAAATAAATTTATTGGTTTAATTATAAATCTAAAGATAATGATAACATTAATAAACCTAATTGTACTCCTATAGTAAATTCAAAAACAAACAAATAAAATATGTAGCTGAGCTCAGCAGAAGCCGAACAAAGTTTTTGCTTGAGGATTACAGCGTATTATCCTTGTAAATATTTGTATGAATAAAGAGCGAAAACATTGTACGACTATGTGTAAGACATAAAATAAAATTAACATAAAACGTTGTGGATAATAACCAAATTAAAAATTCGTAAGTGTATTATGAGTAAATGTCATAAGTGGACAGAAAAAAAAACAAAACACAGAAAAACAGAATAAAAGAAAATAAACATAAATACATGAAAATTATAACATAAAAATTTTATTATGTGAATATAAACGAAAAGTAAGTAAAATATATTTATTATATAATTTCGAGACCCGTTTTATCGTTTTAAGCAAGCCTGTTGGGTTAATTGTACACTAAGCGTATTCTTACAAGCAAAGTGCTTGCTTTTAGCCAGCTTCTGATAACTACAAGCTTATCTGCATACCTTGACTGCCACCAATAACTCGTCTTACATGGATTTTGCTTCCAGCAGAGCTCTTGTTGTTGTCTGCGTGCATGAGGAGGACTTCTCAAGAGCCATCAACAGCCGAAACACTTCCTGGAACTTCAATTCCTTTACCATAGTGTTGTTTTTCCTGTTGTTATTGTTGATGTGGATATTGTTGTTTCTGTTGTCGTTGATGTTGTTGTTTTTATTGTGCTGATTGCACTCGAAACACACACTCAACAAACACTTCAGTCACACATCCACATCCTGCATCTGGCGCTTTTACTTTCCGTTTGTCTGTCAGTCTGTCGGGCTGTCCCATCCTGTTAGCTGAGATATGTGCAAAGAGTTCGTCTGTCAATTTGTTAAAAACAAAGCAGAAATTCCAGTTGGCTGTCGCGAACAGCATTGGGGCTGTGCTTACAAATACCCTGTAAATAGTTTGCATTATTTTTATTTTATTTATTTATTTTTTTTTATTTTTTATTTTTATCACAAAAATGTCCAACTTCTTGAAAAGTGAATTTTGTGTGCTAAAAGTTTAACTGTACATTTTTGCACCTGTTCAGTGTGTACAACCCATTATGCTGTTTTAACAGGGTATCTACATATATCGATCCAGCAACAACGTTGTGCTTATCTGCGTGAATTTTGGTAAAAACCAAGCATTTTATTTCATTTCATTTTATTCGCCCAGCTAAAGATAAAAGTCCGGTCGAGTTCAGCTGCAATAAAAAAGCGTCTGCTATCGCCCGTGGCCCCACTGGCCATGTAATTTATGTGTGTGCACTGTGGCCAAAAGTTCAAACATTGAAAAATCATGAAAATTTATCTCATTTTGGCAAAGGTCAAGTTGTGCGACCAATGTCCCACAGATATTCCCCTAGTTCCATCCGTTTCCAATGCCCCAAAACCATATAATTCAAATGCCCATAAAAATTTGCAAATATATTTTGCGTTTTACATTTCGGTGTGTGTTGCCGCGAGCTACATAAAAATACAAAAACACAAAAAAAACTATGCATCAAACAGAATGCATGTTTTACATAAAATTTCAATTAAATGAAATAAAGTTTCAACAGCGTCCTTGGCAGCAGCAGTTGGCTGCCTGAAACGTGCGTCTTTCCTAAATCATTTTGCTGGCAGTCGAAATTAAACTGGCTTTGGCAACAAATGTTTAACAAACGTTGTTGCCAGCACTCTGTTCGGGCCACCAGCTAGTCCAAAAAGCAATAAAAAACACAACAAAATCGAAGAAAAAATAACGCCAAATGCGCTGCAAGCAAAGCCAAAACTAACCAAATATAAAGGACAATACAAAATTTTCACATCCACAACTGAGGTCAATTGGGACCAACGATGAAAATGTTTGTTACCTAACTTAAGTGTAAAATTTGTATTTAAAATTATTAAAAAAGAAAATACATAACAATAAAATTAAATTAAATATGTATTTATCATAAACGATATTTATTATCTGGCAACACGAATTCTCATTTTATGTTGTTTATTATTTGATTTCTAAACTCAAATTTTGTATGCCCGAAGCACAACAAAAAAAAATAAATTCACTTTTATGATTAATGTAAATGTTAAAAACTAAAACTCCAAAAATTCCTGTGTTATCTTTTGTTATTTAAATTTATTGTCCCAGTGCGTCTAGTTTATTGGAAACAATATAATACATTGAAAACTGTATAATTTAATATAGCAAATATTTCATTTTTAATATTTTATAACATACATTTTACGTTGTTTAGTTTTAATTCAATAAAGTTAAGGCAATCGCCTCCCAACGCTGACAAACCCATAAATAAATAGAGCACAAGAAAGGCAGTCAGACCTCTACAATAATAAATAAATATAAAAAAACGCACCAGTAACAAAACAAAAAAATAAAATAAAAAAAAAGAAAAAAGTAAAAATAATAAAAGCACAAATACTAAACATTTTCGTTTAGTTTCCAATGACGATTTGCTGGCCACGCTGCCACGCCCACTCGCCCCGCTTGGACCGCCTCTTGCCGCAAACAATGTTACCGCCTTATCCGGCAAGTCCCTTATTCTCTCTCTCTTCCTCTCTCTCTATATTTCCTTCTCTGTGTGCGACTTTTGGTGACCAAGTCCGTCTTTTGCCCCGTCTACTTCCAGTCCGCCGTAAAGTGCCACCAAAAAGGATTGCTGTACGCCATAAATTGTTGTATTTTATTGTCCAATTTCTTTTTATTATATTTTTGGGTTATTTTTCGCGTTGCGTTCTGTTGCTTATGCTTCATCTACTGTTTCGCTTTTCTTCTGAATTTTTGTTTCTGTTTTTCGTTGGGCACTTTGTGGCACATGCTGAGTTCGTGTTCTAGGCAACTGCCACTGAAGGGGCACGGCTCCAACTCCTGAACTGGACCAACTTGGCCGTCATTCGCATTGTCGTTTGCCGGAAAATTGTTTTTTAAAAATAAAATACATACACACACACGAACACACATAGGGAGCCGGCAAACGTTTTCCTACAAAAACAAAGGCAACAAACTTGAATTATTAAATGACGACCCACAAGAATGGCAACAGTAGCAAAAACAAAAACAGCAGCAATGACTGACCCTGCTAGCTGACCAGTGTGTGTGTATGCGCGCGCTTGTTTTAACAATTAAGAAATTCTTGAAATATTCAGCATGTCACTGGACAATAACAGCTCAACTCTTTTACCAAGTCCAAGCCATGCTTAATGGTGTTCTTGGCCCTGGCTACAAAATGCCGGGGGCTACCAATGCCATGCATACACATGCATATACGCATACATATACACATGCGTGTACATACGTCCTCATATATTCATAAGAGCTGCTGGCACTTGAGTGGCACAGTAGGGCTGCAGCTTTTGAAATGAAATAAAATACCTGGCAGTACCTGGAATAGGTAAGTAATGGAGAAAGAAATGTGACCGTCTTTTTGATGCGCTCACGAATACAGTTTCTTATTTCTCCAACTATTACACAAACGTTGCTTAGTTTTGATTCTTACGATTCATATATTTATTTTTTTTAGCTGGAATTGTTGTTAGTTCCAGCTAACTAAATAAATATATTACGTGAAATTTTTAGCTTGCGGGCGAAATTTGTCTAAGAGCTTCAGAGAGGGAGGTATGAATATAAAGGCGGGCAAGTAAATAACAGAAATGATACAGTGAAATTAAAGTAAATCAAGTGAAGAAATAGAAAAAAGGTTAGCTATTTTAGTATAAGTATTTTAGCAATGAACAAATAATTCAAGGCTTACTTAGTTTTATGAAAATCGCATAGAAAGGAGACAGAGGGAGTGAAAGAGTGAGAGAGCAAGTGTTTGGAAAAGAGTAAGGCTAAGAAATAAAGAGTAAAGCAAACAGTAAAAAGGTCGGTTTATGAAATTACATAAGCAAGAGATAACTAGAATATACTCAAACAGCATGGAAATGTTTTTAGCCGTACATGCTCATGTGAAAATCTCATAGAAAGGCAATATAACAGTGGAGCAAACAGTTATGATCGACGCTTTACTATAGATATTATGGTATGGTGTGCACTTTATGGTTTACCAAAATTCAACGCAGATTTTAATTATGACGACTAAACAACATATTCAATATTGCATAGGTACAAATTTCACCTCTGTGAAATCACAATATGTTCATTATATAAAAGCCGATTTCAATTTAAATATCATGCTGGTTTTTGCTGTATTTTTGATGCATTTTGTTCAACGAAAAATCAACCAATTCCGAACATCCGATATGACTGCGAGAACAATGTAATATGGAAAACAAAACATGGCCAATACAATGGCGCCCACTTGGAGACGATAAAGGCAAATCCCTCAGCTGATTGGTGTTTTCCGGGGTAAAGGGGGCAAACTGCGTGGCCGGTAAACGGCTTTCGTTTGGCTTTTGGCTGACGTGGCCAACTATGCGTATGCGTAACGCAGCAAACATTTTAATGAGCGTTTGCATAACAAACGCGGTTTTTCGCAGCACGACCCACCAACCTTCCCCACCCACCCAATTTTTTGTCCTCCTTCGAACGTCGGTCGTTACCGCATACGGCCCAACTGGCAGCAGCTTTTAACGCACTGTATAACTGTAACATGCAATTATATTTAATGATGATGTTTATTGTATAATGTACTTACACACATAAACACACATACACAAAGTCATATAAACACACATATCTACACACTCACAAAGCAAGTCGAGTTTATTATGATAATATGATGATTTTTTATCTCTGGCATATGGGCAGCCTGTGGGCCCATTTGAATTTACAGAAATTGATTTTGTATTAACTAAATTGAATTATTTATGATGCATTCAGACAGCATTATAAAATAAGTCAACCTACTCGCATTTATTATGGCTGATTATAACCAACGACAGCTGCTGAGAGACGCTTCATATTTCACCCAATCAGGCATTTAGTTAAGCCTAACAAATCCCCCACAGCGGCCACAGGACATTAGCAACAGACCTACCCAAAACTGACTGCTGCGTTGTTTGATGGGAACAATTGAGTTAAGAGCTGACCGCCGTATGACCACTGGATGGGATACATAATACATGTTCAACCCAAGCAGGGAGGGAGAGTGGGGATCACTATAAATTACGAACAATATTGAGAACATGTAGGTTCCTTTAAGAGATTAGGAACTGAGGCACTAATGTTTATATCAAACTACAGTTTTCCTAAAAAAATAAAATCAATTTATAAATAACATAAATAAGTAGAATAAATTGAAATAAATTAATTTGGTATGTAAATAATACTAAAAACTATTAAATAATCTTTAATTAAAGATTTAAGTTAAATTAATTTAATCTTTAAAACTATATCCACTGATGGAAATTTTTAATTAAGTTAAACAAATTAATTATTATTTTTAGTTGATGCCTATTAAAAGTTATAATTTATAAAAACTATATCTTTATGTACATGTTTTGTTCCTGCCTTAATTTAATCGATAAATTCATATATGTATAGATAAACGATTGTCGATAAAAAAACATTTATTACATTTCTTGCTTTCATCGAATAATTGTTTTATTTATTCTACTTAAATTTAAAATGTATATGTATTTGTTCATCCGATTTAATGGGACACCAAAACAAAGCTATATAATTAGAGTATTTCACTCACGTTGTACCTTGCGAAATCTTAATCAGGTTGGACCCTTCAGCAGTTGACAACCACAAGGCAATTAACGCTAAGCACCACAAATCCTTGCGGCAGCATCTTAAAATTTTCTCAAATAGCAAAGTTTTCGAGCTGCTTGCAGTCAGAGCCCGAACCCGAACCCAAACGCAAACCCAGAACGCAGTGCAGAACCGCTACATGTGTTGAAGTTGCTTGTAAGCGGCTCTTCGCTGGAATGAATCCAATTATGTGCTTAATCACTGGATGCGAGAGCGATAGAGAGAGCGATAGGCTCAAGAAAGGACTCGTTGACAATGCTGGCCACACATATACACACACACACACACTTGCTGACACACTCAAGCTGAGTCAAAGAGTCGCTCATCCACTTCACGAATGTCTCTGAGTCACATGTGCGTAGCGCTTTCTCTCGCTCACTTGCTCCAAGCGAAGCATGCGGCATGTGGCAGGGCTTAAGGCACACGGCTGGTCGCTCAGCTGAGCCTTTAAGCATTAAATACTTTAACACACAAGCGCTGTTAAAATTTATTCATGGTCGTTTTTAATGCACGCGGGCGACGGGCGACGGACAGCGTCTGTCGACTTGACATGCAAATGTCTGAGTGTGTGTGTCTGTGAGTGTGTGCGATGGGTGCTCGAACCTTTTTTTTACTGGCAGCTTTTTGCTGTTGTTGCTGGTGTTGTTGTTGCCATTTGTTGAGCACGCTTTTCAAAAGCTATTGAATATGTTACCCCGGCCCCAGTCACCCCTTGAGAGAGGGCTCGATTTTAATGGCGATTTTTCACACTCATTTGCCAATGCCATACCTTAACCGAAAAGTGTATAAAGCATTTATCAGACGGCTTATACGTTGGCGGCTTAAATTCAAATTTGTATTCAAAACTTATTTTCAACTAACACAATCAATGCCTTAACAATTGCATCTAAAGTAAAACAAACTTCACGTTCTAAATAAGTTTTAAAAAAATATATCCGTAAAACTTTACAAACTTCATTTACCCTCAAATAAACCATTTGTCATATATAAGCGTAAGTGTCGTGGGATGCATATATTTAAACTGTTGCTGATCAACAGGCTGTCAACTGCCCCAATTGAATTTTTTCAATAATATACTTATTCTTCTCTGAAATATTAACCTATGCCATATATCATAAATTTATAAAATACACTTTCCATTTTTTTATTATTATTTATATTTATATCATTTCGCAGGCTCAAAATACTTGAAAAAGCTTTTAATGCCTTTTAAGTAAATTCGATGGTTTTCTAAAGATAACAAGTTCTTATTTAAATACGGAGGAAGAGTATGTGCACTTCCATATGATTTTTTTTCAAATTCATTTAGATTTTTTCTGCCCTTTCGCTGCTCACAGCGTGCTCCATATTGTCCCCCGGGGTGGTGGCGGCCGCTGTGATCCAATCATCGGTTAAATGGCGAGTAAAGTGGATGAAATGCTTCTGCTGCTGCACGGCCCTGGCTGCCCTTGGCTTTCATTAGTGGCGGCCACGTTTGACGTTTGTGCCAATTGATGTTTTCGCTGAAAACGGCAATTTAACACTTTGATACAGTTTTTGCTCCCTTCATTGATAAAGTGACTCAAACGAACTCCCACTGCTAGTATTTTAATTTGATTCACAACTTGTATTACAGAGTCTCTGAGTCTCAATACAAATATTTGGAATCCAAACCCCCGAGAAAACTCATAACTTTATGTATGCATATATATTTTCCAGCTTTATCACTCTGCTTTGAGCACAAGTTTCGAGTAAATTACTTTGTTTTAATTTGATTTGCTTAAAGGTTAAGTGACTGTGACATGAGTTAGAGAATGACAGGGTCAAAGGAAAATGCGCACAGTTTGGAAGTGCAGACCTTTGCGTATACGTAATGTCAAGTGAGTTCAGTGTGTTTTTTGTATGATGTTTACCCCTTACATTGGGTAAATAATTAGGCAGCACATAGTTTGCATTCCGTTAAAAATATTCTCTCTGTGTGTTTGTGTTTGTCAAACATCAAATTATGTGGCGTAATTTTCGATGGAAATTTGTGCTAATTTTCAACAGACTTTTGGCATTTGCAATTAGCAAAACACATTTGGCATTTGACAATTAGGTGAGTCTCTGGAATTTCACTTACGCTTTTTACTGAATCATTTGCAGCAGCAGTAAAAGCTAAAGCAGCCGCCAATTCAAGTTCTTCACGCAGCAGTTGGCATTTCCGCGTTCCGGTTTGCTTTGTTAGCCCGCTTCCGCTTGCAGTTGTACTCGCACGCGTTTTGTGTGTGTGTGTATTTGTGAGAGAGATCTCAGTTTCATTGCACCCATTTCCAGGATTCCTGCCATTGTCGTCGCTGCTCACCAACTGCACTTAAAATGTTTATAAAGTTTTTTATTTACTTTATTTGCTGCCGCATCTTCAATTCTATTTTTGCCAGCATCTTAGTCACGGCCATTGTTATTGTTACTGTAACTTTTGCTGTTGTTGTTGTTGTTTGTGCTCTTTGACTGGTTACTAGCAGAGTTTTCGGGAGCTTCTGCATTGTCAGTTGTTGCCGACTTATAGCACTATTACATTGTTTGCAAGGGCTCTTTGCGCTTGCAACTCTGCTTTTAATTTCGTTCAAATTTGCGTTTCCGGCTTGGCGTGTAACCAAGTAACCGCTTAGTGGAGCATTTTGCTCACAGTAACATTTTTTGGGGGGTGTGTGGTACTGATGGTTGTACGTTTCCGGGGCGGCAAAACGGCTAAATCGGCAAGCACGAAATCTGCAGGGAATATTAAATATGCCAGTTTCCCAGTGAAGCTGAAAATAAAGCAGATTTAACGCATGACGTATATTTAGCGAAAAATAATAATATTTTAATTCTGTGGCAAGATGAAAAACATATTTTTTAACTCAAATAAGTACATTAATAAATTTTTAAAAAATAATAAATCGAAATAATATACAAAATTTATAAAAACACTAAATGGATACAAATTTGTAGAAAATTTAAAATATTTAGTTTGTATTGTAATGTTATTGTTAACACTTTGCAGTTTTGATAAAATACTGTTATGATTATGATATTTGGATATTGAAATTTAGCAAAATTTGACCGTGTGATTTAATACAAAACACAAAGACGTGAATGAAATAACCATTTTTTCGGGATCATTTATTTAAATTATTATTATCACATTACAGTTTTATTGTTTTGATATTTGTAAGAGCTCTTGTAAATAAAAAAATCTAATTAGTTTTACGAATCCTAGTATTAAATTTGATGTATATATCAAAAGCTTTAAAGTATTAAATTGATCGAAATGTTCAATTTGTGCATTATTTGAGCTTAGTTTTTGAGATTGGTAGCACTAAGCATGGCGTATTATAATCGTGTCCTTTTTGGTAACTGCAAACAAGCCGAAAGCAAAGTTTTAATTAATTCCATAAAAACATGCAAAAGCCGCAGGCAAACAAGGCAACAACAAACAGTCCGAGAGAATGAGAGTGTGTGTTTATGAAAGAGGGAAAGAGACAGTACAAACAACGAAATGTGGGCACAGAAAACAAAAAAACAACTGAATTATTGGCAGTTACGGGAATGTCCTTTGAACTGTGCAAACCAGCGATTGCCCGGCGTATGCAAGGACTGGGGTTCTGTACAACTCTTGGGTCGTGGACCCACAGAGTTGTCGCTGTCGTTGTCAAAGTCGTTGTCATGCTAAATACTGCGGCATATTTAAACAGCAAAAATAACAACGGGCTACGAGCAATGTAAACAAAAAGTTGCAAAACATACTCGTACGCCGGGCAAGGCAAATGAAAAGGAAAATGGGATAGGAACGAGGATGGGGCAAATGAATTGGCAAAGAACAAAAGGAGTCCTGGAATGGCCTCAAGGATACTTTAGCTTGCGGTGGGCGGCATTAAAATGTAAATGCCAGCAAATGCCAATAACAAGCAGATACTTAGTGCAACATTTTTCGGGCTTCTACGTTTATAAATTGGCTGGTGTTCGAAGTTGGGTTGGGTTTTGGGGCATTGCCGCCAGCAAGTGCAAAAATTATAGGAAAATGTTAAAGGCTTAGATGTGTGCCGGCAAACGCTTTGAGAGCATCCGCTTGGCCCTAGAATATTAATAACGTGAACACGAACGTTACAATATTGCAGTTAAGTGATTTTGAACAGATCAAAGGTTTGTTCTCAGGCATTACTTAATTAATAAGTAATCAACTATTACATGTACAGTAAAGCATGCTGAAGTGCAAAATGTTAAAGGCCTGAGAATACATAATACATATAATACAATAAAATAATTGTACTTCTCTTTTTCTTTAATATTTATCTGGAGTTACAAAAATGTAAAAGTTCATGGAGTAACTCAAGTTATATATATATATATATATATATATATATATATATATATATATATATATATATATATATATATATATATAT
>SCDS01000922.1:23349-50951 GCA_004149465.1 Drosophila nigromelanica
ATATATATATAATAGTTCATAGAGTACAACATGGTCTATAATACTTCTATCGTTATACAAATATATATATGTATATATTTTTATGTAATGTAGTACTTTTATTATATGCTACTATATCACAACTTGTCATAATGAGTACATCCTTTCACAGTGTGCTATGCTTATCATTTCCTGTTTCTATCAACGCTTTGTCCAATTTGTTGCATACTTATCTAGCCTGTTGTATATGTTTTACAGCAATTTTGCAGCCAGCTTACATCCGTTTAATGACAAATTCCGGACGAACTGCAAAAGCTTTGTCGCAAATAAGAAAAAAAAACCAAAACTTCAACTTGTAGCAAACAATACAGCAAAAACCCCGCGTCCCATTTCATGTGACTGCGCTCGTGTTTGGGCCAGTAAGCGACTCCGTCGCTGCCGTCAGTACTCTGATTTTATGCATTTTATTATCTGCCTTAGTCACGTTTCAATTTACGGCCCATTGGCGGTTACAATTTGCAATCACGTTTCGCCCTCGCCCAAACACCCCCAAGCTCCCAATCCCAGCTCCCGACCGCAGCTCATTGTGTGTATGTATGTGTGTGTCTGTGTGTACGCCTGCTGCAACTTTCGTGGGGCTGACACCTTTATTAGGACTGAAACCCATCCGACTGGCACCTTAGCCCAATTCCACAATTCCAGCTACGACTGTGTTTATCATATGCCCGTTGCCTGCGCCACTTATACGCTTGACTGGCCCAGCGAACCACTTGTCTGGTGGTGTCTTTGCCTTTGGCTTCGTTTCTGTCTCTCTGTCTCCTGCTTTGAGGCTTGTTTTAGTTTTGAATTTATTGCCATTTTGTAATTTTTTTTCTCTGTTATTTTTTTGTTCTTTTGGTTTTGCTTTCTTTCTTTTGCCATTTGGCTTTGTCTTAGTTTTATAACTTATTTTGCCGGGCAGGTGCAAATGTTCGTGGCGTCCTGTCTATGCCTTCGCCTCGCTGCCAAGCTGGCGAGCACGTCTGCTTCGGCTTCATTGTTATGTCTTTTATCTATGACGGTTCATTGTACGTTGGTACCCGCTTCGCACCTAACTTCCCTCCCCTATGACCTGCACCTGTAGCTACTGTGGCTTTGTCTCTGTGTGGCTGGGTCACGTGGCTGGCCACCCACTACAGCTCCACCAGCACCAGCACCAGCAGCAGCGATCGTAAATTGTAACTTTTTATTACATAATTTCTGTCATTACCCCGCTGGCTGGTTGGCCCGAATGACTGGCTGGTTGGTGCTGCCGTTAACCCTCGTCTTGTGGCCATATTCGCAATGACTTCAATACATTTCGTCTGTCGCCGCCTGACTGACATCCTTTCCAGGCTGCTGCGTGTCCTGCATACATACGATATACCACTAACTGAACCTACATCATCTCAAGCTAACCAACCCAAACCACCCAACTACTCTGTCATTATGTGGCTTTTTACTACCGTTGCCGCTGTCTAACTGCCCAGGCTGGGTAATGTTAATTTAAAATGTAATTAGTTTAAGTAATGAACACAGTTTTGGGACGTCACTGCACTTAGCGCACCTTTTCCTTTTCCCATTTGCAAGTGTCGCCTCAAGCATGGTGTTCTTCAAATCCTTGTCGCAGACAATTCAACCAGTTTTAGTGACAGTTAAAAGTTTTTAGAGTCCTTTCTAGATCGTATAACTATTTTAAACTAGATATATGTGTTTTGGTGTAATCTTAGTTCTTGAAGTGTTAAAAATGGCATTTATAAATTAAAGTAGAACATGTTATAAAATATTTAAAGTATTAATGTAACAGATTATATATTTCCTAACATTATCAAGAAACTTAAAATTCAACTAAATCATATCATTTTATAAAAAGTTCTCTCTTTAAGATATTTTGTATATTTAGAGTTTTTTTCTATAAAATTTCCTCTTATATTTTCCACTTTATACATATTATGGCTGTAAACGTGTTTCAACACAAATACCTGATTATATAATCTTTTGACTGCATTTTAAATTAGTTTCTTTAGTTTTTCTCAGCATTTCAGTGCATAATTTTCACATTTACGTAAAAGTTTTTCGCTTTTCTCATGATGTCGCCCACAGCCCGCGGAGCTCTTGACTGCTAATTTTTATGCTTGCCATCATAAATCAAACAGCCTTTTGATCATCAGCGTCTATAGCCTGTCCGGCCAAGGCAAATGGAGTGCGGGGGTAAGCATCGATGGCGAGCAGCAGCTTCAATCTGGACAGCACTCTAATTAGTTGCTGCCTCGGCCATCCTTTGGCTTGTTAGCTTTGTCAGCTCGCTTTATATATTTTTGCTTCATTAAACCAATTTCCGTGTCGCTGTCAAAACAACAATTGATTTCCGCGCCAATCGCCGGCGTTGCCTTTGGAAAGTTGGTTTTCACCTCTCTCTCTCCCTCCCTCTCTTTTTCTGCCACTTCTTAGCTCTCGTTCTCTCCTTCTCGCTCTTTGCTGTATTTTTTTACAGTCCGTCTTCCGTCGTTTTCTTGTACAGGGCTGGCTTTCCTTTTGCGGCTGGCCACTTGTGTTTACATTGGCAGCTGCTGACAGTAACGAGTTGTTCTACACACGTCCACATGTCCTCTGTCCAAGTCCTTGTCCACGTCCATGTCGATATCTGTGTCCATGTCCAGAGCGAACATCCTTTGTCAGCACATCGCCTGTTTGTCTATCATTCTCGGCGACAGAAATGCCTTGCAAATATTACAAAAAATCATACAAAAAATTGTCTGTCATGGCCAGCGGCCAGCGGGCAGCAACTGCAACTGTGTTGCTTCGCCTCCGAAAGTGGCCCAAGTAATCGATGCTGTTACCGATGATGTTTGCATTTCGCTTTTGGGCTAGAAACTTGTATTCCAATCACAGATTGGGCATCACAACATTGTCGCACAGTTTGCAATTAGCTTAAACGAAAGTTTTACAGCTTCAAATGGTAGTCAACATTTTTTATAAACATATTTTTGGAGAGTTTAATATATACGAGCTTTTATACAAATTTCAAGTTTAATTTAAAGATTTTTTTCTAATACTTAGGTTGGATAGATGTTATTGTTCTTTTGAATAATTTGCCTAGCCTAAGTGATTTATCACGAAAAGTTGTCTGAATATATTTCATTTATGATTAATCTAATTTTTATGAATAATGTATATAATATTACGAAAATGAAATTTTCCAAAAAATATATAAATTTGTTCATTAATTTCTATTATTTAAATTATATTCTACAAATATATTCGAGCAATTATCCGTACGCATAAAAGGAATTTAGAGTCGTATATCTTGAAAATGAAAAATTGTGTATAATATTCTAATTTAATCTAAAAATAGGGAATATTGTGCAATTATATTTAATTAAATATTAATAAAAACATTTGTTCGTCTTTAAGAGTGTAGATATCTCGTTTTGAACTAACTGAGCTTAAACTATTTTTCTACGCTTTCTCACTCGACTCCAAGATGTGCAGCTGAAATTATTTGCATTCTCCTTGGCTGTCAGAACTATTTTTTTCTCTTCGATTTATATTATATTTATTTTTTCCTGGCTGCAACTGGCAAGTGGCAAGTGTGTGTTTTGGTGGCACGTTACCCGGGCAATATGATTGAGCGCTCGGGCGTACACGTTCAGCCAACATGTGTCTGCCACGGCATGTGGAAATTGCAGGGCATTTGCGAGCGGGCTGCGTGCGTTTCCCAGCCGCACAAAGACTAGAGCTCGGTGCTATTTAAGTAAATACATTTCTGCATTTCTGCATTTGTGCAGACGCAAGGAAAATATCAGCACTCGCTGAAGGCATCAGGGTAAACAAATATCAAAGTGGCAGCGGCAGCAAGAGCAATTGCAGCAGCCAAAAGGCTACGCATAATTTACCGATGGGCACGTCGCCCCAAACACACACACACACACACGCACACTTATATATGCTGAAGTTGGAGTCCCAGTTGCATTCAGCTGCATTCTATGCGCCAAAAATTACTCGTGTGCCTTTACCGTGCGATTTATTTTACGGATTGCAATGAGATAGCGGCGCACATTGCGTATACGACCGGTTGCCGCCGCCAATTCAGTGAAGCGCATGCGAATATACAAATGTAACTCGATACAGTTACACACAACATACAGATATCCATGTATATATGTTTTTCAAAATGTGTCCTTTGGCTGCGCATTTTGAAGCGTCATATTGTATCGATTTGCGTGTGTGCGAGTGTGTGTGTGATGTTAGCAAGGTTTGACACTCATTGAGCTGCCTGATGGTAGTTGGCAGCTATTGGAGGTGGAACTGATGCCATTGGGATGCATTCGTATTCGCATTCGTTGGATACTGATGCAATGACATGGCATTTTCATGTTAAGCACAAGCTCTGAACTGAATTGGATTTGTCAAGCGAATAAAAATGTGCACTGAACCGATGGAACAATGCGAAAATCAAGCATTAATATTTACTCAATGTTACCGTGAATGATTCAAATAGAAGAATACATACAATTCTAAAGATATGTCTGGGTTGCATTCCTAATTACAATCTATTAGATTTCATCTGTTAATTCATCGGCTTCTTGATCGAAAATAAGTGATTTAATTATATCATTTAATATAATATCGCCATTTATTTAAGAAGTATTTATTTATTTATACAAATATTCCTAATTCTAATTCTAAGCGAGCACTCTCTTCCATCTTTTGTTAATGCTTGAATAGCTTAAAACTAATATTGCATACTTCTATTGCAATGCTGGCCCAAACAAACATTCCAATTGATGTTGGACAAAATAATACCGAAAGGAAGTTTCAGCATAATTGCACTAGCTTAAATTACCAGTGTGCGGCATAATGAGCAATATTATGCACATTAATGATATCAAAATGTGCAAATAAACAAATGAATTATGACCAGCCACTGGCCCAAAGCTAATTGTGTGCCTGTGTGTGTGTGTATGTGTGTTCGTGTGTGTGTACGGGTGTGAAGTTCATTTTATTAATTCATTTAAATTCATAGCCCACACACACACATACACCTGCATTTCGAAACTAATAATAACCTAAGCTACATAATTAGGTGCCAGTCTCTGGACCGCAGAGGGCGCACCTTTCAATTCGGTAAGCCCCTTCCTCACGCACAAATACCGGTGCGCCAGAGTATGCGTTTCATTTGCCATACATATCTAATTTATTTTACTAATTTAACACATTCGCACCTCTTCAGGCTGATTGCGCACGCCATGGAGCTATGCAAAGTGGACACGCTTACGACAGCCGCCGAGGTCAAGTCATCAACCAAACCAGAGACGTCAGCGCATTCACACACACACGCACAGCGAGCACGCACACACACACACATAGAGCACACTTGAGGGAGCTGCACATTAATGGACATCGAAATAATCAAAAACTAAATTTTCGTGAGCATCAACTGGCAAGTCCCTCGGGTTAATACCAGCTACTGACCTGTACAGCTATAAAAGGTGATATAACCTGACGTTTTCACTTTGCAACAGGATGAGTTTTATGTAAGACAAGCTAAAGGTAGCTGGTTGGTTGGTAGAAATCGCTTCGACATTCATGAATTCATTCATAAATTATTGGTCCCAGTGCAGTCATAAAGTGACCAAAGCAGCCACCAAATATCGCTCGATTGCATATGGCCAGCAGCAGCGAGGGGCACACAAGGCTAACCACTTGGTGGGTGGATGGGTGGTTCGCGCTCTCTCTCTCTCTCTCTCTCTCTCTCTCTGTGTGTGTGTGGCCATTGCAGGTAGCGATTATTTATTGCCGCTTAAAATAATTGCTTTGATTTCTCATTGCTACAAGGGCAATATAAATTGTCACAGTTGTTGAAATCAGCTAGAGTTATTACTCACAACAAGCTAAATAAGTCAAGATTTTGGGAGTACGTATTTGTGATGAAACCATAAGCTTATTTAACTAATAATTAAAGCATACTACATTATAAGAAAATACAACAGTCTTATAAAATGTAAGCATAATTAATTGCACAAAAAGGTCTGTACTTTAATATCCAACCTATGTCGCAGTTAGATAATTCAATCGTCTACCTTTGTTGGGCAGTGTAAATTATGCAATTCTGTTTTATGTAAAGTCTACCTCATAGGCACAACAATCAGCTGCCAAAATTGAGTGCCCCCACGATAAGCCCGTTGGCACTGTCCAACTTTCCTATTGCAAATCAGTTAACAAATCAGACCTATCTCTGGCTGGCTGTTGCAATCGATGGAAAGAAGTTGCTGCATTTGATGGCGGTGGGCGGAAAAGTACAATTCGATTGGCATTGGCCATCTTCGTGTGGGCCAGGCCAATACATATTGGCACTGTCGGAGTAGAGGCCTAATATGCATCTAAACAGCCGCAGGCAGTGTGACCAGACCAGCAACGGCACGAGTACCAGAAATTGAACACAGACACGTGTTTTCGCTTAGCAACTTTTGATGCCTGTATGCGTTGAAGTGTAGGCATGTGTGTGCGCTGTGTGTGTCTGTGTTTTTTTTTCCAACCAATTTTTGAGCCAGCAAATAGAAATGAGAGCAGAGTGGAGCTATGACTGCAATTCGATTGCATGCACAGTGGAATACAACATATTTGCTAGCTTAACAGATATTTGTATGTTCGACGCATATGAATATGTTAATGATAGATTTCTAAGCCATAAAATAAGTACAAAATACATATTTGTTAACTTAGAGAATTTTTTAATTTGTGCCATGTAAAATTGTAATTCAAATAAAACAATTTGTAAATTAGATAAATTATTCATGACAAATGATATTTAAAATAATATATATTATATTTTCGTGAAATATTGTTTCCAGTTAAATACAAATTTGGCACCACTGTACTTAGCACGGAACATGATTGCATGGCTTGTACTTTGTGTTGTTTCAACGCAGAAGGCAAACAAGAGTAAACAAGTGAGAAAGCTCTAGTCGGGGCCGCCCGACTAGGAGATACCCTGAACCCTGCGATCTGTCTTCATAAACATTTCAACCCGTTTGCAATCATACATACATACACAAATCCGTTTGCAATCATACATACATACACAAATTCACACACACACAAATGCATGCCGCACGCACTTCACTCGGTGGCTGCGCTTGCCCCCACTACTGAAACTAAATCTTTATTTTCTTCTAAACTAATTGTATGATCGTTATGAAATTTTCAGGACTTATTAGGATCATCAACATGGATGTAAATGTAGTATTTGATTTGCGATTGATTTTTATGGTTTCGTTGGTATTGGAGGCGACTGGGGGGAGGTATCCAAAATCCGAAGATATCTGGTTTACACAAACAGAACGCACTTAATTTGTTGCCTCTAGATCTTATAGTCTCAGAGATATTATAAGAAAAAGAAAGGTTGTTATCGATTTTTATATATATTACTGAAACGGAGCAAGTTATCGAAAAAAAATTATAAACTTGTTCTGCGTATGATATATAAGAACTGAATGAGAACAAGGTCAAGCTTTCTAGCTTTTGCAGTTTCCGAGATCCCTGCGTTCATGCAGACGGACAGACAGACGAACAGACAGACGGACATGGCTAAATCAACTCAGCTCGTCGTCCTGATCAAGAAAATATATACTTTATGGGGTCGGAGATGCCTCCTTCTGCCTGTTACATACATTTTAACAAAACCATTATACCTTTTTTACCCATTTTCAATGGGTTCAGGGAATAAAAAAATCATTGCATAAATTATTAAGCAGACAGTAACAAAACCCTCAACATGCGTGCAACAAATATGCACAAGCTCAGCAGCATTGTTGTGTCTCTTTCCTGTGGTTTCATTTGTATATGGATATTGCCAGGTGCATAGGTGCAGCGGCTGAATCGCAATTGCATCATCGATGTTGTTGTTGTTGTTATTGTGGAGCCATCGCTCATCTGACTTCTTGACTGCCAATTAAAGTGACACGTTGTCTGTTTGGCTTGTCGTTGCCTGTCAACAGACTGCTGAACCAAAGCGAAGCGATGTCGATGGCCCATGCCCCATTGGTCCCATACCACAAAGCATACCAAATGCCCTCTTGCCACATGCCGCATTCCGCATTCTCCATGTCCTTTGCCCATTCCCCAATGACTTTGACACTTGCTCATTTATTGTCATTTCTAATTTATTTCGCATGACATTCATTGTCCATTTAGGATTTATATGCAACACATAATACACATACAAATAGAGAACATAGCACAGCTCATTCCGCAACATCCTGTTTGTGTGTTGTGTTGTGTTTGTGCTGTGTGTTATGCCTTGCGGCTATCTGAACAACACCCAATTGCCCAGTCCATTTACCTTACTATTCCACTTCGTCGGTCTGTCTGACTTTGTGTTGTCCGTTGTGGTTTATTGGCTAACTGCTGTAAAATTGATAAAGCTGACTTTCAACATAATCAAAAGTAATAAATATTGTAGCTGCTGTGCTTGAGTGCAGTCTGCCAGCATGGCGTCACATGTTTGTCTTCTAACTTGCTCAGTCATTCTCTCTATCTCTCTCACTTTCTCTCTGTCTCATTTGCTGTCAGCAAGCGAATTCATTCATTTGATTCGATTCGATTTGATTTGGCCAACTTTGCTTTGAATCTTGCCTTTAGCTTTACGTGCCAAACGCATCGCAAATTGGGTCAGTTCAGTCCTCATCTCAATTGACCTCTTTCTCTCCCTTTCCAAATAAATTCTTGACCATTTCATTTTACTTCCGCTTACGCTGCTAGTGCTTGCCTTTTGATTTCCTGTTGATATGTGGCTGCCCAATATATATATATATATATATATATATATATTTATTATAATAATAATGTTCATTAAGTGAGACAAATATTATTGTCTGTCGCTAGCTTAATATTTTGAGTTGAAATCACGTATATCTGTTAAATGCCAGTAAATATTTATATTATAAACATTTTATGCATTCACTTTACTTTCAAGTTCCTAATAAACATTTTAATGAATAAGTTGTTTAGACTTTTGTGCATTTAACTTGGTATTTCTAAAATAACAATTTTGGTCTTTGCCGAAATTTTGCTTTTAGTCGATTGCTTTTATCGGAATTACTAAAAACGATATGACGATCTCATTTTATCAGACAAAAATCATGTCAAAATTTAACTTTTTGGACTCATATGTTATTATAAAACGACAAATTAAATCGCATTCAGAAGTGCTCCATATTTCGGTCAAATTGACATAAATTCTACTTGCAAGTCAGTCAAAATCAGTATAAAACGACATATCGACCGTTTTTACATATTTATTTTGATTAGTCTTATCGGACATTTTATGCCAGATAAAAGACAATTGGTAAATGTGTGCCAAGTGGATGTCCCCACTAGCCACGGATATTGTCGTTGGCTGCTGTCACTATCGTCTTGCTACGTTGATTGTTTCGGTGTCTGTCCTGTCGCACTTGTCTTGGCACAGCTCATGTTTGCTTGATTTGCAGTGCTCGTATCACGGAAAATATCAAATTTCAATAAATCAAATTCAATTTGGCCACATGCACACAAACGCACACACATTTATTGGTTGATTGTAATAGTAATATGTCTTTGTTTCTGTCGCTAGCCAAATATTTGCACAGTCTTGTTCTGGCTCTTGGGCTCACTATTTGCTATGCTTATTTGTATGACTTGTGTGTGTGTGTGTGTAGCTGAGTGTGAGTATGTCCACATTTGTAATTGTGTTTGTGTATTTGATTGTCATCTGTTTGATACACTCACTCACACACACTCACGCACACACACTCCCACAATCAAAGACACTGCTCGTTGGGGTCTGCCGAAGCGGAACTGCTTCTCAAGGGCAACATTTGCTTCGTCTGAATTTTATTGTTTATTTTGTTCGATATCATGAGGGGACAAATATGTTGCCATACGTGTGCGTATGTGTTATGTATTCAAAGTATGCCAACAGCTTGCCAAATTTTCTATGTCAGCCATATGAGGCTAGCCTTCGTATATTATGATAATTATAATAACTATTATTTAAATGGGCTTGAACTTGAGATGGGCTTCATTTTAATAATGTACTAACGCCAAATTTGATCTATTCTTATATTTACAGTTCTAGGAATCTAGGCTTCAATTAATTAAAATACGTATACGTAATAAATAAGTCTCTCGTCTTTCTCGTTGCATTTGTTCATTTTGTATGCACGTGTGGCGCGGATGGTGGGCGTAACATTGCTTTAAGCACATCGGAAATTATATGAAAACTTATTCTTATTCTCCTTTTTCTTTTTGTGGCTTACAGCATTTGGCGTACGTTGATGACAACGTCAACGTTTGATAAATTCAATTTATTTTTTCGGGGCGTTTTTTCTACTTGCTTGTGTTTGTGTATGAACGAATGTGTCTGTGCGTGTGTGTGTATCGCTGTTGTCGCGTATTTTCTTTCCATTTATATGGAAAAATTAGCTAACTGTTTGTGTGTGTTAAGCGCACGGTCGCGCGCTCGCACATGCACATAAAAGACTGTATTCAAATTAAATGTAGCATACATTTATGGGCCAGCGATAAAGAAATCGAAAATTTGCTTGAACTTGGCATTAGTTTTGGGTTTTGTACAATTGGTTGGGAAATAAAATTTGGGAAAATTGTTTAGTGGTCCCAATTGTTAAGTTTTAAAAAATCCAAAATATAGAATAGTTTAAAGGCTTAGGAAACTTGTTATGGTTTGTATGAGCATTTGTTGCAGCAATACAAGTATAAAAGGTATATATACATATATTATATACATAAATGCTTATGTTTTTTTATTCCAAAACCGTATGAGATGTCGTAGTTACATTGTGCTTGGCACAAATAAATACAAAAAAGTTGTTCCTTAACATTTTATAGAGAAATGTCCTTGTATAGAATAAGGACATGCCCAACTTTATTTTACCATTTCTTTGATTACAATTGTTATTTTATCATTTCTTACTGCTTAGCTCTCTTTGTCGTGAAAAGAGATGTTTCTTGTGCTTTACGATAAGAAATAAAATTTAGTTTCTTTTTCAGCACTAAGAAAATTTCCATAAAATATATGGATATTTTTATATAATGTGTTGTGTGTAAATTTAATCTGAATAAGGTTTTTGGAACTTTGCACATAACCCAAATTAATATCATAGATGATTCATTATACGCATTTCCGCACACAGCATGAATGCTTTTAAATCTCTGTGTGTGTGCCGTGATAAAATCTTTCGCCATGCGTTCCATAAACTCTTATTATTTATTAGAATTTGTTATATTTTTGAATTTATCGTTGAAAATGTATATTTGTTTGCTGAGCTATTTCTTGAGTAAAGTCGTCATGCCAAACGGCAAATCAAATTCACTCGGGCGTGGGCATTTCCGTTTGTGTCTCAAAACTAAATACATTTCCGTTGCGGCATATTTATGATGCTCAATCACACCGCTGGTTTGGATTGGGAGTTCTTGGGGGGGGATTGGGAATAAGTGCAGCACCTTTTTTTTGTGCCCTTTTTTCTATTGCAATGGCGTTGAAGGCACCTAAATAAAATGGCATTCGTTGCCGCCTTGTCTTCGTCCTTGTCACTTGATGCGTCATTTTTCAAGCTCTTTACTTGTCGCCGTGTAGTTGTTGCACATTTATAAAAGCAGCTCGGCAGGGTACAGACTAAAATGATTGCATTTAGACGCTGCGTAACAAAAGCAACAACGAAAGCAATAACAGCAAAGAGCAGCATAACATGAATCTGCAGTTGGAGGCTGGGAAAGCGGAAAGCACTGTAAAGGCGCCATGTGACTATTTTAGTTAAATTAATGACGCTCTATTTGCCGTGCGAGTGCCAACCCAAGGCTCTGATAAGTGCAGTCAGTGTGAGTAATAAACGTGTCTGAGCACAGGTGCGACATGTGCAGCCAGATGCCATATATGTAGTTGTTGTTTATTCATAAATAGGTTGCCTGATAATAATATTACACGATTTTCGCCTCATACGCTTACTCAAATTGTGCAGCAATTAATCATCATATATGGAAAACAATTTTTTATATATGTCAAATATGTATAAACAGGATGGAAGAGTTGTAAATTTTTATATGGAGATAAAGACTGATATAATTAAAATCGTTTGCTGATTTTTAGTCTGAGGTTTTATTTTATTTATATTGTAACTAGCCAACTGTATATCATCTACTGTTAATTTTTTGTTTTTTTTTATTATTTATGTAACCGCTTCCTGTATATATTAGTTTTATAATTCGGGTTTCTAAATGCTATACAGTAATGATATGCGAGGAATATATATGTATAAAAGTGCCGTTCTTTTCGTCTTGCTTTTGCATGCTAGTTGGTAAAATGAAAGTGCCGCACAGTTTTAAAAATTACAGATTCCCGGCGAGTGAAATATACATAAGCCCAATGTGGGTCTGCCATCAACGGGCGATTATCGGTTTTAATTATAAGCTCTTGTCGCTGAGGCTGGTAAGGGACTGCACTGCGTATTGGCCAAATAACCGAAAAATTTATTGAATTGCCAGCCGCATTCAATTGTGGTTAATGAATGCACACACACACACACACACACAAGTATACCCACATGCACACTCTATCCAAGAGCTGTGTGAAAAGTTTGCTACAATTTCCAAAAATAAAAGTTTGTTAACATAAAATGGATTACTGAATTCATGTGAAAATCTCATTAAATTAAAAATCAATAGCAATAGCAATCAATGGTTAAATAAAATAAAAATAAAATACACGCCCTTGTAGAATAAAAAATAAAACTATTTGAGGGCTTGAATATGCTTCTTTCACTATATTGTTACCTCGTATAGTTTTTTTTTATTTTATTTGATATCTGCACACTTAAGTCTTTAAAGTGTATCCTTAAAACCATTTGTATATTTCAACTCTTTAGAACCACAACTTTTCCCAAGCATTAACTCTGCTTTTATTTATTTATTTGACTATAGCTCAGCACTTTCATTAAATTTCAGCCGTATGACCCACTTTAGAATCCACAGTTGAGCTTAAACTGACCGCCGTCAACCTTAAAAATTTTGCAAAACTTTAAATTTGCCAAATTGAAGCAAATCTTTGAGTCTCTGGAGTCAGAAGCATCAATAAAATTTAAAATTTGCAAAATGTAAAGTAAAATTTTGACAACAGATTTTCAGCAGCACATAAGCACATGCACATAGCATAGTGCATATGAGGCGAGTGGGCATATTCTAAGTTCGAGCTGAAGTCCTTGCATTTAAAATATGCCTTTAAGATGTTATACGTACAGTTTCCCCTGCGTTGCCAAATAATCATAGGCAGTCTTATGGGTCCTTCAGTGGCAAAAGAGAGTTTAACTGCTGTGTCTGGTGCTCAACTTGGCATAAAATTGGAAAACAAATTTTATTATTGAAATTGAAAATCAAGAAAACTTTTGCTGCACCAGAAGCAATAGCTTTAAGCCAATGATGCAACTCCTAAATGGATGAGTTCGTATAGCATAGCTGACTTAAATTCGTGGAGTCTTATGGCGTTTAAAACAATTTCAACACTACGCAACCGAACACATGAAATAAGACTAATATTAAAAAAAAAATTTCAAATTAATCATTTACAGAAATCATTAGTTTTATTTGATCAAATCTAATATATACATAAAAAATATAAATATAAAATATCAATAAAAATAACATTATATTTTAAATATAGTCAAGGAACGTTTCGCTTTCAACAAAAATATTCACTAATTATTTTATCACAAAAGAGTATGCCCAAAATAGTTGTCATACTTCAGGTTGGGGGAAAATATATCAAATTCGGAAGCCAATCTCTTGGATTTTAGTTAAGTTTTATATTATTATAACAGCCAAATATGATAACAAGTTTCCGTGTAAATAAGTCTAGTGGCCAGCCACAAGAATAACAACGTAATTTACCTGTGGGTTGAACAACCTTTACATGCTTAGAGAATTTCAATTATTTTATTAGCCACATGGCATCGGGTTTCGCCTTGCACAAAAAGGGATGATGCCCAGGTAAAAGTGGGCCAGGCATTGTTTACGGGACTGCTTTATAACCGGTAGCGATTACCATGAAATATGCAGCATCGTTGCAGGCTAGAGTGAGGCAGGCTGAAGGGGATAAGGCTTCCTTATGCTAGAGCATAAATCTTTCATGTATGTATATAAAAGCATATTTGCTAATAACCCAATATCCTTTTCGAGCTACAAAAGAGCTTACAGCATGGGACAAGCGACAGCCAAAAAAGGACACGTAAGTTGGGTCGCTTCAAGTTAAGATTCTATATTGATGCCATTGATACCCTACACACATTAAAATATCAAAGAAATGGATGTATTAGTGTTGCATTGAAACAAGAACAATAATAAGACAAATTTATCTAGGCAGATAAACTAATGTATATATAAGTTTATATATAAGTTTATATGTGAATATATTTTATATTTATTTAATATATATATGAACCGTTCTAAATATTTGTTAAGCTTGGAAACAGGGTAACTTCAAGTTACACAAAATTCTGCTTAAATCATTCTTAGTTCTTTTTTTGAATTTAGTTGAGTGCTTTGGGCAAGTTTTAGCTAAAAGGGCTACTAGAACAATGAGAATTTGCCCTTGCCCAGACATATTTTTAATTAAAGCACAAAAGCCGAAAAACAAAGCACTCTCTCTTTCTCTTTCTGGCTCTCTGTATATCTCTTTCTCTCTGGCAATAGAGAGCAAGCAGTGCCTATAAATAAATGAAATATTTATTAACAAACCGTCGACATTCTTCGCAGTTTTGTGCGCGTAAGTGAATGGCTGCAAAAAGGAAACTACAAGCAAAACCATAAATGAATTCAATTACATTAAGTTTTATTTTTTTGGTGTTCGGTCTATCTTGTCGCTTTCGCTGTCTCTCTCTAAGGTCAGAGGACGCGAAAAATGGGTGGATGTGTTATGGTTTATACGACACCACCCACCACGTCAGGCAATAAAAAGCCAAAGGGGAAAAAAAGGCGCCCAATGAGCGAAACAGGCAGCCGAAATAAAGCGTAAAATAAAAAAGAAAAGAAAATTCAACGTACGCGAACCGCAGCAATTTAAACAATGTCCAATGCAGTCCAAGTGGTTTTTACGCGCCACAGTTGACTGGCCACCAAAAAGCATTGGATGGTGGATGTGGCAGCTGCATACTAAAAGAAACGGTTCTCGCCCCAAAGGCCATCATGAAATGCTGATGGATGATGCGGCTTTGTACATTGTTCAACTTGGTGCTGCTTTAAGCGTAAGGTAAGTGAACAATAACTGTGGGTTCTAGTAAAATGCTTATCCTTGCCCATTTCTTGCTTTCAACTTTCATAATTCTTTAGCTGAACTTAAAGTCACAAAGTCATGAATCAGTTTTATGACTTGAGTCCTTCAATTTCAGTTGGAAGCATTTACTAGATTGCTGGACCACAAAATTAACAAAGTAACAGACAAGTTTTAACCAGGTGAAGTGGATAGTGCTTTACTTTATTTTTAATGGAACGTTGATTTTGTTATGTATTTTATAAGACTTTTTATGCTTCAAATTATTAGAATAAAATTCTTTAAAAAAGTTATCCTATTCTGAATAAATACGAAATATATAGTGTTGATAATAAATATATATATATATGTATATATATATATATATATATATATATATATATATATATATATATATATATATATATATATTGTGAGAAAATATATTCTATCTAGATAGTCTTAGAAAGTGATGCATCACTACGGGGTACAATTATTACTGAAAGTTTATCCCAAAAATAACCGTTAAAATCAAAGGATAGTTGCAAAATTGTAATAGATTGATTGCTTAAGCAATTGAGTTTGGCTTCAGTCCACATTTTTATTTTATTAAGAGTATTTTTAAATGTCGACTACTCACTGCCTTCCAGAGCTGTTACTTTGTCCAACAATCTTTCGTTTTTCAGCACTGTTGTGGACAGTTCTTACTTGTAATTTATTTACTTGCAGCTTTTATAAGCTTCCGGGTGAGCCTCAAGGTCGATAAAATGTATTTATATATACGTACATACTTACTTGTATAAAAGGATATATTCGAGCAGCCATTGGTATTCTCTGGCCCTTAGGTGTATAACCGCTTAACCGCGGCTCTGTGTCAATATCGTGTCCTTAAATGCCTTCGTCCCGTTGTGTCTTGCGGCTGCGGCTACGGCTGCTGCTGCTTCAGCTTCAGCTGCCCGGGGGCGTTAACCGAAAATCGATGACTGTGCAAATGGAACGGATGATGTACGTGGTTGGCCGAGTCTGCCAAGTGGAAAAGTTGTGCATTCCAAGCTGTATCGCAGCTGAATTGATGTTTACTGAGGAGGTGGGGGCTAAAAAGTTGCAGCTGTGTATGTAATTGGAAGCTGCGGCATGGACGCCTTTACAGATAGTGGTCAACCATTGTTTACACACTCGCGCCATCATCCACAATGATTAACTGCACCACGCTGACTGGTCAGTGGCACCTGCACACAGGATGCACAAAGCGTCAGGCAACCCGGGTCGTCGTCCACTTAACTGGCTCCGGCCGTAATACGAGTCGTCAATCAGCTCCGGTTGCAACAGTGCACCACTTACCTCGACGGATGCGTGTGGATGCGTGCGGGGGCCAAATGCTAATGGCCAGCCATTAAACACTCACTGACAAAGTGCCCATAAGACTGACACAGCTAGTCGACTCGCCAAGCTGTTGACGCTCAGCTGACTTCGGCAATTGACTGTGGCATGCTACAGTTTCTCAATTTCAAACATTCGCATTGCCTGCCAAAATAAAACTTGATGCATTTTTGAATTTGTATATATAGTGCCTCGTTTTGTAGCCGTAAATCTATAATCATACAATAAATTTATTTTCCAATATTCTCTCAGAATGGGTGTCTTATTAATACCACTTTCCACTTTCCCAAACAAGACTTATTTTTTACCACGTAAAAACCTTTTTTGCCATTTGGAACTCTATTACCTTTTACGAACTGAAACTCAACTTTTACGCTCGTTTTACGATCTGCTTCAATATCGCATCGAGCTGGTGTCAAATGAGCTGTCAGCTGCTGAGCGTTGCGTTTTATTATTTTAACGGCTTAATGAGAACAAACTAATTAATTGACAAGCTCTTCAGCTAAGTTAACTAGTTGCCTTAATAAGGATAAACAAAGTATGTGGCAAGTTCTTTAGCTGAGTAAACTATTTCGAACTTAAATTAAATGAGCTAGTTTTTTTCCGAAAATTCCAGCTACAACTTTTGAATACATTGTCATAAATATGTGTATATACTCTCAATCTCTGGCTAGAGTCGATTGAAAACTTATCCTTGTGCTTGGCATTTCAAAATAACATTTTACGACTCAGACACTCTCAAGGACTCTCGCACAACTTGGACTATAAATTCCATGGGATTGGCAAACCTCAACATTTTCGCTGTAGCTGTCAAGTGCAACAAATTTCAATGACATTTTATTAGCCGCATGTGCATTGTGTCATAAAATGATTTACAATCGCAGCTCGAAGCGTTTGATGTGAATGACTTCGAGTATTCAAATATGTTAAATCACAGATTGAATATTTCCTGTGCACATTTAAATACGTTTGACTTTCCTTGTCTTCTAAATGAGATGGTTGGCTAATATTTAGTATTTTTATCTAATATCTTTAAATAATAAATAATTTAATTATTCCTTTAATGAACCCAACTTTGTTATGCTTAGTAATTCCACTAATTAGTCCTATTTTTGCAATTCGCTTAATCATTAGCGTCTACGTAAAATTCTTTGATCTATCAGGCATGTGCTTTACCTTCATCTTTAGACTTCATTTAACATTGGCAGCCGGCTCATGACCACGCCCACGCCCACGCCCATTACCAAGCCCACGCTTGCCACTAATATCGTTTGGTCTGGCTGCAGAGCAAACAGTATCATCGACATAGAATAAACATGCATAATGGAGCATCTTAAATGCAACTTATTTTGCATAGTTAAGCATTTGAGTGGCATCAGCAGCAGCGGCGCTGCTACTTCACTAACTTTGATACTTCCACTCGACTCGACTCGACTGGGTTCGACTGGGGCTCGAAGGTACACAGGAAACTCAATGAAAATATCTAAAGTTGGCAGCACGCAGCATCAGCAACAGCAGCAAAAGCAGCATCAGCAGCAGCAACAGCAACAACAGCAGCAGCAGCAGTCACAGTGCCTACACAAAGTAAGCTTCTACGAGCCGATGTCTGTGCCGGGCCCTCAACGCTGCTCTGGCACCGGACCGAGCCGCCATTTTTGCCAGCCACTTGCCATATTTACACCAATTCCCTTGTCTGTGTGCCAAGGATTTTTGCCTTCTCCCGCTTCTCATCTTCCTTCACCTTTTGTTGTGGCTAGGCACACGCCCACAACAGCAACAAGCTGCCTTTATACTGCTGCTGCTGCTGTTTAACTAAAAAATTTAATGTTGTTGCGTTGCCTTTGTCCTTCGTCCTGACCAACACCATGAGGAGTAGCCAGACAGGCGGCTAAAAGGTTGGCAACGTTCGTCAGGGTCCATTCTTTTTGTTTGGTCCTTAGCCGGGAAGTGGGTATTTATAGCTGGTGAGTGACTTGGTAATGCTAACCTGCATCTGCAAAAGCATCAAATTAACTTGCTTGCGATCGGTTTGAAGTTTGATATAATGCACATAATAAGGGAAGTTTGTTGGCAAAAGCATTCACTTACCTTTAAGTTAAACTCTGAAATAAAATTTATTAAATGATTTTTATTTGTACGTCTATTGAATTTAAAAGTTATTTTTTCCAATTTGAATATCTCTTTGAGCATCTATTTAGAATGAAATAATTAGTTAGTACGTTTTAATTAATGCTCTTAAATCATAGATTAAAATAATTTGAAAATTTATTCATATTGTTAAAATTAAACACGCTTTTTATTAAAAAATATTTTTTGTGTAGACTTACAGGGTATACTTGATTGGTCTTCTTATTACTAAGTTGGTTAAATATTTTTACTAGCTACAAAAACTATTTGTTGTTTGCAGTTGTCGGTCAAAGTTGCTTCACAGTGAATCAAAAGGTTAATAATTAGAGAAGAAGAAAAAACTGACTGTCAGTTGCAGGAATGCAAACGAAAAACAGACGTCTATCAGGATGGCAATTACAGTTTTGCAAATTGCTAATAATATGGAAGCGCTTGAATTAAACAAGTCTTAAAGTCTTTACGGCGTACTCTGCGTATGCTTAATGTGCTCTCCTTCTAATGACTTTAGCGCTCCGCGCGTGCAGCTAATTACAATGGCATACAATTTCACACATCGCTCATGTGTTGATAGCTAAAAAGCAACACCTGTTTGGCTAATTATTTTGTTCACTGAATATGCGAACAAGCCAACTTTGATCTGCCATAATATGCCAGGAAAAACACCTGTTCTTCCCCACTTTTTTTAACTATATGTTCACTCCATAATTAGTGCCGAGTGCCTTGTGCTTCTGCTCCAATTCCGTTTTCAAGATTGTGAGCTCATTCTCCATCACATTTGTCATAAATAATAAAAATATCCACAACGCACATCATGATACACAAAGTCAGCTTTCAAGATAAACATTTTCGCAGAGCAGAGTCGGGCCTGTGTTCCCAGGAACCCATTGAGCCGTACCATTTCGGATGCCAGTGTAATAATCGATGGGAATACGTTTCAGTGTTGACCAAGGCCGCGTTGCTGAAGCGTGTTTACTAAGCCCTGCTAAGCATCTGATGTAAACTTAATCAAGCTCAAAATGGTTTTTAAGCTGGCCAAAACGAACGTGCCCCTCGCTCCAATGGCCACTGTTGATGATGCTTTTAACGGCATTACAAAATGGCTGATATACTTAGGCGCCGAAGAGCTTACGATACAATCTCGTAAGATTGTGTTTTTATTTTTTTTTTAATTTTAATGTTGGGAAAATAAATATATTTTTTTTGATTGATGGAGAGGTCTTACTTTAAAAATATATTTTGTAATTATATAATTAACTTGTTCGGAATGACGTTATAATTTCTGTTGTCTGCTTTATTTGTTCTGTGAATATTTCATTAATATGCCTAAATATTTAAATACTTATTCTTTGCTTTAATTTTATTTTGTTGTCTTTAAATGAGAATTATACAACAATTTTTAAACAAAACATGCAAAGGTAAAAAATGTTTATCAAGAAGTTTTTGTGTCATTTGATTTTAGTAACTAAATTTCTATAAATTTTCAATCGGCCTGCAGCATAATGACTTAAAAATTTTCTTTAGCTAATATTACACAAAGAAACTGCTTACAAAATCCTTTCAAGTAGAAGCAGTCAATTAACTTTTTTATTTATTCCGTTATAAAAAGATTTTTTAATGAATAGCTTCTGATTACACAACTTTTTCTTTTTATCAGAGCATATTTCGTTTTAATATTTATTCCGTTTTATTTTTAGTTTTTCTGTTTACACTATTATCCGGTAAAATAAAAAAATAAAAAAAAAACAAATAATTAGGATTTACTAGAGTTTCATCGTTATGCTGTCAATCGTTGGAGCTGTGTATATATACCTATATATATGCATTTACCTGATGTCAGCCTGTACCAAGTGTCATTATACGTTCTCACGTTAAGCTGACAACGAGTACTACGATGACCGTAATTTTATCTGTTTAATTAAAGACTACTATTCGAATGATACAAAAGCCAACCAAACACACGCACATACACGTACACATACTGGCACTTGATTGTGGTGGCTCCTGAAGTGGCAACTGGGGGTCTGCTCGGGACTCTGCGTAATTTCTATGCCATTCCGCACCCTACCCCAAAACCCGCTTTGTGCTATTTGCGGAATGTGCTGCTGTTGCCTTAAACTCTTGTTGTTGCTGTTGTTTTATTAGTCGCTGGCTGGGCGACCAACTTATGCTAGTTAAAGTTTATATAGACCAAAAAAAGAAAGAAAAATATTTACCATTTTTTGGTTATGCTTTGCCATTTCTTGTCGCCTCTTCGTATTCTTGTTGTTGTTGTTGTTGCGATGCCATTTTAGTGGTTTTGGTCACATGTGCAATAAAAAAACATGTTAAGTGTGTTGGAAGAGAAAAGCCGTCCTGATGATACCCTTGACAAATGTTTATATATGTCGATCTTAAATTAAAAAAACACATATCGTTACTTTTTCTGGTTTTAACTCATTCAACTGATCTGTTGTCGTGACTCTAAAAAAATGAAAACACTTTTAGTTCCTTTAATATTATTAATTCTATTAAAAAAATTTCTTATATCTGTGAATTATCAGCAGAGAATGAATCAGAAAGGCTATTAAATATGAAATGCAAATGCTTTTCAGGCCAATTATGCCCCTGTTACTCACTTAATGTCTATAGGGTAATAAATATATATATATAAATAAAAAAAGAATTGGCACAAGGACTGGCAAAGGATGCTGGTTGCATCCATTTTGTGTGCCACTGCGAGTATTTCTCTTACCATTTTATTTAAGCGGATTATTTTGGCACATTTGCGCTTCCTTTTTTTCTCTGTGTAAACACTAGTGTGCTAGCGTGCTAATATGTGTGTGTGTGTGAGTATGTATTTGTTTTGGTGCTATGCTGGCATTGGAATGCCTAATGAAAGCATTTGCTAGTTGGGTTGGGGAATGCTGTACGTAAATTTGACCAAATGATGTGCGGACACATACCCCTTATACACACACACACACATCCACCCATATACATACACAAATTGGGCTTGTTTGGCATTGTGACAAAAGTTATTTAATTATGATTATGCTGATGCCATTTGCTGCTAACTGCGAGTATTACTGCCCATCTGTGTGCTGTTAGAGAAAGACAGAAGAGAGAGATAGAGAGAGCAGCATGCTGCTCATTTGTACTGAAATTTACTTTGTTTTGCACTAAAGCGCCACAGGCTCAGGAAAATGTAGACATAAAACTTAAACACACATCTCACCCACAAACACGCACACATATTCAAACAGCAGACACTGACGGCCTCTGACTGGAGTTCAGGCAGTTGTCAGCCCACATGCAGCGAGGTCTGTCCGAACTTGGCTTTTGGATTCGGCTTTAGCCTGCACGCCAAGGCCAGTTGCATGTAAGCTTCAACGCTAATGTCAAAGCTGGGGCAGAACATGTCGCACGCACAGCAAGCAGCTGCTGCTGCCATGTGACTGCCACGCCCACACAGCTTGGATAGCAACTGCAACTGGTCTTAATTATAACGAAAATCAACATGCAATTTCTACCTTAAATTGATGGTGTAATATCAATACTACAAGTGGTTGAGATGTGCTTTAATTGAAATAATAATAATATATATATATATAAATAACAAAAAGTTAGAAAAAATAAAAAACTTAATTTTTTGTATTTAAGGTCATATTAATGTAAAAGCAATCGGTTAATGCGTGAAAGATAAATCTTAGTAGATATGTTTCTGCGACAGGCTTATTTTCGAGGATATCAAGTGTTCACTAAAATTTTATCATATATATATACCATATACCATTTCGACTGGTTGTGCATTTTGCCTCTGTTAAATACAGTCAAAAATGAGCTCTAGCAAATATTTGAGTAGCCCACATTCAAGTCTATGTGCTAAACGTATTTATTCATATTTCATTGGTGTGTTTATTCAACTTGTGGTCAAGAAATGAAATTTCAATATCTGACAAATTTCCAAGTAGATGTGTGTGTGTGCTTATCGACTCTGCATGTCTCACAGCTAATGAAAATTAATGTTTCCTTTCTCTCTCTTTCTCTCTCTCTCTCTCTCTCTCTCTCTCTATCTCTCTAAGTATCTCTGTGCTTTTGACAAGAGCTTTGTCTAGCTGTCATAAGATTCAATTGCTTAAATGACAATAATATTCATTTTGTGCAAGTAGTGCAGAGATTATGTACATATATATAAATATGTAAATACAAGCGCATATATATAGATCTAAGCTGTTAATTAAATGGCTGCACATCAAGCAAATTTATGACAAGTCAATGCAAATCAAATAAATTTGGAAACAGTGGCAACAACTTCGTGTTGAGTGGGTGCTAAGCTCGTCAGTGTACTCAATAAATTTATAATACTTAAGCAGCTTGCCAAGGGCTTTGAATATACGTCGCTAATGATGTGACTGTTAGAAATGGCGAAAATTAAATGGAATCGTTAATCGAGTGTTTTGCAGTAAATCATTTCTATTAAACATTTCTATTTAAAACTATAAACTAAATAAATTCATATAAACTTATTTTTAAATGTTTTTAAAAGTACACCATCTTGTTCTTGAGTGTTATTATAATCTTTAAGTTGTTGAGACCATAAATGAATTAAGTTAAGAATAAATTAAGTTAGCAAGTCAATAATTTGAAGAAATCTAAAATAAGATGCTTTTAAATATGTACTTAAAAAGCATTATCAGGTGGAAAAAAAAAACAGCTAAGCGAATCCTTATCTTTTTGAAGAGGAAAACCTTTAGTTAAGATTCGAAAATAAACTGACAGCTGCAAATGTTGATAAATTTAAAATGCTATATCATAGCGAGTGCTTGCCATTCCATTCTGACTACTTAGTTGGCCAGCTTCAAAGCAAACGGTAAAAGCCAGAAGCCAAAATGCAAGAGATGAGGGGGCAAAAGGCAAATGGCAAATGGCGGATGGCAAATAGCAAACGGCAGAATGAGTAAACAAATTAAACTCAGGCAATGCAACCGGCAAGAACATAGCTCAACAAATTGCACTTTGACTGCATGGCAACTTTAGTGGGTCGACCTCGACTTTTGGATACAGTCGAGCAGATGCACGGATGCAGCCCCCCTTGCAAGCCAGCATCAGCAGCAGTCCCTTTTAGCCATTGTATTCGGCGGTTGTCCCTGGTGACCCAAGAAGCAGAGTAGCGAGAACGGGAGCATCAGACTAAGAATACAGAGCAGCAAAAGGATGCGCCGAGATGGATGAGTGGCAGCCGCATTGGAAGTGGCCAGGATCTCCCTCTCTCTCTCTCTTTCTCTCTCTCTCTCTCTCTCTCTCTCTCTCTCTCAATCTCTCTGTGTAGGGAACAAAACAAAACAGTTGAAATGAATTTCAAGTAAACGAAATGAAATGAAACAAGGGAAATTACAAAGTTTTAATTCAAACATTCGCATTCGTTGGCAAATACTTAAGCTGCAGCTTTACTAGCAGCGGGCGCAGGGTCGGCAGCTTAGTAGTGGGTGGGGGGGCGGGGGCGGGTGATATTGCACAGAAACTAAACGAAATGTTTTTCTTTTAGCTGCTGCCTTCAGCCTGCCGCAGTTGCTGCAGCAATGCCATTGCGTTTGAGCCGCTTCCATACACCTGAAGTGCCACACACACACACACGCATACAGAGACAACCACTTACAGTTATATGGCATGCCCCAGTGCCACATACCCTTGCCGCACGCTTCTCTATAGCCGGGGGCGCTCCACTGGCACCCCGTTTCGCATTTTGATGCAAAGCTGCTGCTTGTGGGTTGCATTTAATTGCAAATTAAAATTCTGCGCTCAAGACTTTGTATGCAAAGAGCTGACGCTGACGCTGACAGACAGACTTACAGATAGAACCAAACGGCAGTCAAGTCCCCGAGTCCTTTGGGGTAGCTGCAGCAAAATAAATAAATGTTGCCGCTTTTGAGTCGCAGGACCTTCCACCACAGCCCAGTGCCTGATGTAGTCACAGTGTGTGTGTGTGTGTGTGTGTGTGTGTGTGTGTGTGTGTGTGTGTGTGCTGGTGTGCACTTTGTGCTTTTGTTTTTCTTCTGCAGCGCACTCACGAAAACTTAACACAACTTTACTCTTAACTCGTTTGCCCGAATTAAATGTTGGCCAAAAATTTGCCGAAAAAAACATGTCAGCTGCGCCAACAGCAGCAAGGATATGGAATGCGCGAGGTTCCTGGTCCTTGGTTCCCTGGGACGCGGCGCAGTTGCACATGAGCAAATTAAATGGTTTCCGACTTCCGGCAGACAACAAAAACGGCTGTTTCCACATAGCACACACACACACAACCTATATATGCAAGTTTTATGCTCTTATGGCAAACCATTTCCACTTTCCCTTCACTCCCTTACACCATTACCCTTCCTGCTTTTCTGGCGGAAATTTCAGTGAATATGGATTTATAGCTGAGCGTTGGCATGTGAGGCTCCAGTCCAAAATAGAAGCTGTCGGCAAGTTATAAATTAGCATAGGCTGACTCGGGGTTTGAGCAAGACAAACGGCTACAAATTTTTTGATAAGTATATGTAAATCGAAAACAAATTAGTTCTCTAATATATGATATGAAAATAGATTTAGCCGTTTGATATAAAAAATTATTGTCATTTATATTGCTATTTTTTAGAAGCGAAATCATTTTTTTCATACCAGAGAAAATGCATGTATTTACTATAAATCTATTTCACAGCTGACACCAATAAATTTTTGTGTTGTAAAAAAAACTATACTTCTTTTATTTGCTTATATGATTTTATGTAAATACATTTTTTTTCTCGTTAAATTGTTTGTATTAAAGTGTGTATAAAAAATTCTAATACGCATGCAATGCCCGCATAATTTTTAATGTGGGGTTTTATTGTGAGGCCACACCGTAAACTTCAATTGACCACAAAAATTAGAGTAAAATTACAAAAAAAAATTACAAATTGAAAAAAGTATATATTTTGTCAGCTGATTGAATTTTAAATAGCCTAACCAAACTATTGATTTAATTGCAGATAAATCAAGCTGAATTTCAACTAAATATAGAATATAATTCAGGCTGTGACTTTCTAAAAAACAACAAAACATTTTGTATTATATCATATTTGAAGGACCACCTGTAAAGTGTATTAAAAATGTTGCGAATTCTGGAACCTACAGCAAATTCACCAAAAATGTTGCCAGTTCACACACGTTGATTGTGAAAAATTGAATTAAACATTTTCGTGGTATTGTATATTTTCCATTAAAATGCAGCTGCAAATTGTTGATGCTCGGATAAAAAACAAAAAAATAAAAGATAAAAAATGCCGAAACAAAGCTGCTAAAATAAACCGCTGCAAAAGCAAAAAAAAAAAATTGTAATCACTACCGGTAGTATAGTGTTTGTTGCCTGGTTTTGCATATTGTAAAAAAATTTTTTCGCTCAGTGAATTTAGCTTAGAACTGCATTTATGTGATGACAAAGTGACCAAAACTGCAACTACAACTGCAGCAGCATGATGGAAAAATTGCTGTCACAACATAAAGTGGGCGCACCACATGCTAGCAAATTCACCTGAACATGTGGCCAGATTTGGGTGGGTTTGGTGGATTGGGTATGTCAAGTGGTTGCTTCAACCACAATGCATAAAACCGCTTAAGTTTTCATTCAACGAACTGTAAAACTGCATTTGAATGTTGCGCGCGCTTTTAAAAAATGCTGGCATAAAAAAAGGGGTAAAAAGAATAAAAACAGCCAGAAACCGCTGAACTTGAGCAGCAGTGGGGGGTTGTTTGTGTGTGTGTGTGAGTCTGCTGTCAATGTTTATAATAAAAGTGCGCGACTTGTCACACATTTAGGAAGCAAATGCTCTGTACGGTTTTTTGCTCGTTTAGATTTTTAGATTATGTTTTGATGGAAAAAACGCGGCTGCTGTTGGCTGATGATGATTTTGCTGCCTGCCAGCAGCTGCTGTTGCACAAAATATGCTAAAGAAAAACCAAAAAATAAAAAATAAAAATACCCAGAATCGACGGGAAAATCGTCAACCTGAAACTAGCTCGCTAAAATTGCTGACTGCAGGAAACGAAAGTAACGCCCCACCATAAAAACCGCAAAAGCCAAATAAAAAGCGGCCGCTGACGTGACGGACGCCCTGCATAAGCCTGATTCAGAGTCTCTGGCTAACACTCCGGCTAAAATAGGCAGTCGAATTTGACGGCAAAAGCTGCAAAAAATAGGAAGTGCAGAAATGGGTGCCACACATTTTGACGAGAACAACTAAAAACCTGAAATCCTAGCCCGGCTAACTGGTAACTGGCGTTGCAGTTGGTTAGTCGGCGAAATGTAAATCAAAATTCCAACCTGCCAGCTGCCTTGGTCTGAGTTTTCGGGCTTGGGTCTGGCTCCGGTTCGTTGTTGGCAGTCCGTTAACGTGGCCATGGATAAACCGCGCGCGTATAAATAAATATTTACAACTCGTTTGCCGCAGCCAAAAGCAAACTAAGCTGCCAAGGCAGCTGCTGCCGCTGAAACAGTGGCAGCCACTGTGGGCAGCCACTGTGGGGTAGCCGGCGTTGAAGCGTTCAAGGACCTGCCCGCCAGTTACCTGGCTGCGAGCTACGAGCTGTGAGTCGGCGACGATGCTTCAACACCTTGGCGGCTGCCGCGTTAACAATGCAAACTCATTGTCAGTTTTTGGGGGTAGTTCTTGGGTTTTAAGTGGGGAGCACAAAGGGTATTGGAGCACTCAAGATGGGAATCTTGTTAGCAAACTTAATTTCTAAAGGAATTGTCTGCTTGATTAAAAATAAAGCAGAAGCTAATCGCATGCAGCTTAGTATATAT
>SCDS01000922.1:51065-67043 GCA_004149465.1 Drosophila nigromelanica
TATATATATATATATATATATATATATATATATATATATATATATATATATAGGGTCTAGCTGAAGGCCATGGCAGCCATTGCTAGTCTATACTCCCATCAAAGGGTTTCAACCTTTTGATAAAATAAATAAATAAAAATATATATTTAGGGTAATTTGATAGCAACTATATTTTCTTAAGGGGCTGGAAAATTAAAAAGTCACGCTCGACAAATAGTTTCAGTCATATTTATTTAAGCCGATTTGTATTTTCATTAGTTTTGATTAATTTTTTTTATTTCTTCTAAGTGAAATTCCTGTTTACAAACTGTTTGCCCTTCACAGAAATCCAATAAAAGATTTTATATGAAATATTAAAAATCTTAAACAAGATCTCAACTTTTATTTTTCGTCACATGGTTTCCCTCTTTTAAAGCTGTTGCGGTTCGCTGTGAACAAAAAACAAAAAAAAGAAAAAATTGAATAAAAATGCAGGCAGGCTTAAATTGCGCATCATGAATTAAAGATGAATTCGCGACACAGAGGCTGTGGGCGTGGCAATGCCAACTACAATGTGAGGTGTAAGTGTAAGAGTCCGTACGAGTACCCTGAGCAGGCGCCACTTCAAAGCAAAAGGAGTCAAGTGAAAAGCTGTTGTATAGCTGGCGTTGGGTGTCAACTGAAAAGGGAAGGGGGCGTAAAAGGCGGCAAAGGAGGCGTGGCATGTCAGCTAGCCACCCAAGCGTGGCCAAAAGCGCAGACGCTGTTTAATGTAAGGAAAAACGTTATCAAAATGCGACACTTTTTCAAACACTTGGGGCACAAAAAATAATGAAAATTTCATTTCTTCATTTCGACGCACGTTGCCAGCTTCTCTCCAATGACACCTACTCGTGTCCCTTTCGCCTCCTCTTGTGTGTGAGAACGTTGCGACAGTTATTCGTCAGCAGGAAACAATACTTAAATAAACTATTTATTGCGCTGCTGTCATGTATCTTGGTCGGAATGAGCAGCAAAGTGAGAATGCAAAAGAAAATGAAAATCAAATGTAGATGAAGAAGATGAAGAAATTGAGGCGCAACGCAATTTAATTTGCGTGAATAAATAAATTTAAAACTACAAAACACAAAGCTGACTAAAAATTTAAGATTAGCCATACCTGACCAAATTTATCGAAAATTAAGAGCCACAAAAGTTAATGTCAGTTCAAGCAATCGGAATGCAGTTATGTAATAATGACAAATTTATTTTCGGATTCCATAAAGCTAAAATAGTTGATATGCCGCATTTTATTACGTAAATTGCATAAATTTCATTTTTCATTACATACTTTGCAGCGCACCAGCCATACAAAACAGGAACAAAACATAAGTCGCGGCACATATGTAAATGTGGCAGCCCGCATGCAGGCTATAAACATGTGTGAATGGGAGTGTATGAGTGGGAGTGAGTGTGTGAATGAGTGTGAAATCGGTGCGTGTTAAGGGCGGCTTTGAATTGAGAACGACACTGAGTTAGAGGCCAAAGTAGGCGCGCTATTTTACGAGCACATAAATAAAATAGAGCCGGGCTAGGCCAGAACTTGCCGTTATGATACCAGTACAATGCTAAGCCCAAAACCGCTCCATATATATATAGCTAAGAAGAAAGTAAAAGTATAAAGTAAAAGTGTAGAAAAATAAATAAATAAATATAAATATATAAATATTTGTTTAAAGTATTAGGCTAAAGTTTATTCAATTCTGCATATATCTAAAGGTTAAGTCTCTTTTTTAAATCACAGAATGAATTAATCATCCCGTTTAATAATTTCGCATAATTAACAGCAGATTCTATTTCATGGAACAGCTGCAAATGTCGTCTCCTACTATTACCTTAAATTTATTAAAGTCAGAGCAAATGAAAGTCAATGCTGAAATGCATGCATAAGTCAGAGGCTGCACTAATCAAAAACATAAATTCACATAAAAATATCTAGGCAGTTACGTCGGCGTCAACGTAGACGTAGACACCTGCATTTGTCCTTGCTTTTCTGTAGCTAAAGTTGAAGGTTTATGAGCTGCACACAAAAATGGAAATTGTCCCAGCTGCCGTAGCTGTTGTGTAGGTTATTTTGCTGCCTGTTGTGTGTGTGTGTGTGTGAGTGTGTGTGTGAGCGCAGACAACTTGGCACTTAGGCTGACTGCTCAAAATGGGCCTAACGATGGCAGCGGCAGTTGACAGTCGCCGTCTGCCCCGTTACTCGTTTATATGTATGCATGCACATATTATAACTATAACAACACTAAATGGCTGCTTATGCATGCAAAGACAACACACACACATACCTATCCCCACAGTCACACACCACACCCTGCAATTGAGTGCATACTTGGGTTAAAGTGCAGTTGACTGAGCCAATTTCCAGCAGAAAGACACCAAACGGCTCAGTTACACTTTATGGCTCATTTCCTAAATAGTATGCAGTTCACGTGATCGTCGACGAGGCCTAGTATACCCCATAAAAGCTAATGTGCATTGCACAAACAACAACAAGGAAATAATAGATAAAACCCTAAAAGTCTCAGTTTCTAGATATTTTAAATTTGCCGATATTTGAAGGAGGTGACCAGTAATTTACTTGAAACATTTGGGGTTTCTAGCTCTAAAACTGTGGATGATGTAAGCTTTTACGATTCGTGGGGGCGTTTTAGTGGTCGTGACCGGAATACTCTAGCTTTTCATTTGTAGACTTTATCGATTTGCGATTATAGGTGTTATCGGCTTGCCACGCCCCCAGTGGGCGCACCCCAAAATCCTTAACACCTTATCTGACGCGGGTACTCACCAGTATATATCCAAAATTTTTCTAGTTTCAATACCGGCGAAAAAAATAGCGTTCATACGTAACATATGGGCGAACAGACAGACGGACTTCAAGACGGACATTGCAGAAAACCAATATACTCTTTTCACTTCGATAACGAGTATAAATATAAGTTAAATACGAAATGGTTAGTGACTTTACACTGTCAAAGCCAATGATAGCTGAAATTATTTAGATTATTTAAATTATTTATTTATTATTTTGCTGTCTAATTTGATAATTTAGAGGTGCTTTTCATATAATTTTAGGTCTAGTATTTTATTATACAACATTTTAAATTTTGTTTTCGAAAAAAAAAATAAATAAAAATTAAAAACCACATCAATCTACTAAATCGTGATTAAAATAGAATTGTATATTAAATTCGTTTTAATTAAAAATTAGTTACGGAAAAATCTAGTAATAATAAAGTTTGCCTTTATAAAGAACAAAGCTGTTACATCTTTATAACAAAGAGATAAAGAACTGCGTTGGTTTTTGGCCCGGCACATTTCTCTGCTGGCCATAAAAGGAAGGACAGATCGTTTAACGCGGCTGTTGCGTGTAATGCAAAGCCATTGGTTGTGGTCGAAACTCTGTTTGAGCTCTGTGTGCATGGGCTTCGTGTGTGCTGCAACTGTGTGTGTATTTGTGTGTGTGTGTTTCGTCTGGTCACAACATGGCGCGTGTCATTCGAAATCATTGCGCAATTGACAGTCGGACATCTGAGCGGTTAATAGCGCCGGGCGTGCCAATTGCAACTGCAACAAGGCCGCCCCCGAGAACGCATTGCCCACTGGGGACACGACAATTGCTTTTCGCTCTAAACATTTGCTGTGAATTGGCATTCTAGTTTTCAATTTGATTTTCTCTAGAGTTGAGAGTGATTGTTGCCAAAACAGCTTGACTTCAATTCGAGTGATTGCGTTGCCTTTGTGGCAACAATTGGCACAGCTGCCCCAGAGCGGCACTTAAATATAATTTGGTGATTCTATTAACTGTTAAGTAAAATAATTAAATCTAAAAGAAATTTAAAAATAATTACCAAAAAATAAATTTTATATTTTCAGAGTTATAAGTAAGCTATGTGGTATTTTCAGTTCACCCTTTGACTTTCTTTTGTTTGTTTCTGAACCGCTAAAAGTGATTTGTCCTGCAGAGTGCAGCCATTGTAATCAGCAATAAGGCATTTATTTTCCAAGCAATTTGTGTATTATTTTTTTCATATTTAGCTAATTTTCTTTGTTGGTTTTCGTTTTAGTCGTTTAAAGCGTGCAAAGTCCTAACAATGGGTAACAAAGGACCAACAACTGCATTAGCCATGGGAAAGCAGCCAAGCTAACGACTTAATAAATGATAATCATATTTTTCATTATGCGAGCACACACAGTCACATATATAAACTAAAAGCCACAACAATAGATTGGCTCAACCACAACTTATATGCGTTAAGCACGCAAATCGGTTATTATAATACATACCACACACACACCCATACAAACAACTATATATACAAATATACAAATATATAAATCTGGTATTGTGCCGAGTGCATTAGTGGGCTGTCTGCTGACGCGCTGATAAAGTCGGTTTCAGGCCGCAACCACTGCTGTCTGTGCCAGAGATAAGGGCCAGACCATTTGTACTAAATAACTCGACAATAATAACAACAAAAATGACAACATCTACAACAACAACAAAATTAAATGCCCCACAAAATAACAAACAAAACGTCTATTAGTTATTGTTGTTTGATTTGTAAAGTGTTTGTCATTTGTTAAATAAATTGATGGCCATTGCGGTTATTGGCAAATAAAGTGGGCCAAAAAATTATCATTGTAAATAGTCTCAAAAAAAATTCGAAAGCAGAGAAAAAATAACGAAGATTAAATACGCTAAAATCTAAACAATAATTCTTGTTTATTAAAGTGCTTACGAATACTTAAAATATCTTAATCAGTTTTAAAGCATTAAGGTGAAATTTTCGGTAAACCAAAATTTAAATAGGTGTAACTTTTTAATTTTTAAGTGTCTGATTTAGTTCAATTGATCTACTTTTTTCCTACAGCAAATTTAAACGTGCTGCAATTTCACATTGATAGAGTTTTCAATTCAATTGATTTGTGTCATTAGAACTTAACAACACTAACAGACAAATATATGGACAAATTGGCTTATATCGCACGATAAGACTTTAATACCTTCTGCAGAGCATAAACATATTGACTTAAATAAAAGCCAAGGTGTTTTTGTTTATATCTTCAATATGTACAATAAGCAGCTTGCGAATATAAAATGCCCAATTGATTTATTGCTTTTTAGTTTTCTTTTAGAGCCTTTAATATTAGCATATATTACAAATTTGATCTTAACTTTGTTGCCGACAATATGGGAATTGGAGAGGGCACCGGGTTGCCTAAAGTCTGTCAGAAAATCCTAGAGAATTTGAAGAGTGTCAGCGAATGCGAGGCAGCACTAGGCGGGCAAACAACAATCAGCAGCTGTCAGAGCGTGCAGTTGAGACCTCAGCGACAAAAACAAGACCCAAAACAAAAAAGAAAAACCAAAAAGGAAAACCAAAACGAAATGACATTGACATTTTGAATAATGACACAGCAGCAGCAAAAATACCACACCAATAGCCGAAAAATACCAGCACCAGAACTCCAGCAGCGCAGAGCCAGAACAGCAGGATATCGCAGAAGGTCCCAACCAAGGCTCCAACGCTTATCAAGTTTGATGACGGAGATTAGGCAGCTTTCGAGCAGGGCAGCAGGAGAGCATAATGGCGGGCAATAGTTGAAGCTAAGTGCGTGCCGTTTGGCGCCAATTCAAAATCCTAATGAATAATGTCAAGGTGTTGTCAAGTGCATTTCAGACTAACATCATTAGAGCAATGCTAAAACCAAGCCATCGGGCAAAAGTGCTCCCAGAACGTAGCTGCACATTAAATGGCCAACAACGACAAGGACAACGCTGCCAAGTGGCTATAATCACAGAGGTGCAATTTGAACAAAGAGCAAAACACTTACACAACAGAGAGCTGCTGCAGCTTAACAAAGATGAAGAGGTGGCAGCAGCATCAGCAGCAGCAGCAGCAGCAAGGGAGACTGCAGGAAGGAGGTCCAACTGCAATGCCATCAACAATAATAAATTTGCTCACAAAGTGCCAACTGCAAAGTGAGGACAAAAACAACAATGCGATGCGGCTGAGAAAATAGTTGGAAAAACTAAAATTAAACTTGCTCCCAGACTGCGTTGCTGCGCATTTTTTTAATATAATTTTCGTACTCGTTATTTTTTTATCTTCCAGCCACGCCCACTGTACGCTTTGAGTTCAAGGTAGAACGTTGGCTCAGCGGGGAATGTCTGCTAGCTTTGAGTGTTGAAAAAACAACTTGAGATTGTAATTAGTTTTTGTTGCTGGCGGGTTTTAACTGCAGCGCGCGGGTCAAAAAACAAAAAAAAGAAAAGGAAACTTTGAAATTGAACCGGGCAGCCCCGGCCCCCGGCTCCCTCTACCCCCAGCCAACCATAAACCATGGCTGCCCACGCAGTACAAAATATTTTTGCGGTTTTAACTTTTATGCGCCGCCTGCCGCCAAATTGCAAATATGTCTGCGAGAAATCTCATTAGGTATACGAAATGTGGTACAGCGGCGACAAAAGCGAGCGCTGGAGCGCATGGAAGAAGAGGTGAGAGGGAGAAGGTGACAGAGAGAAAGAGAGAGAGAGAGCCAAAAGGAAAGTAAATAAAAATTATGAATGTCATTTCGAGCCAAAATGAAAAACATTTGCACGGACCAGCCCCAGAACCAAGTGCCACGCCCTAATGCAAATGCTTGACTACTTTCTTTTTTTTACATTCGCAACAGGTAAAACCTAGACCCCCAATAGACCTCATTGCAGCAGCAGTGGGTCAAGTTTGAGTGGAGTTGCGGCCAGTGTTGGCAGTTGCCACAGTTTTCTTCTTCTTCTTCTTATTTTTTTTGTTTTGTTTGTATGATGCTTGTCCAGCAGTGTAAAGTTCATCGAGGTCAGCGGGTGTGGGTCAAGTGTGCCTCCGGAGCTGGCCTAACGAGCCGTTTGGGGCGTGGCCAGGCCATTTGCCTGCCTGATGCCACGAAAATGAGGCTTATAATGTGCGTAATTTGCCCGAGATGCGACTCAGTCTCGAATCTACAGTAAACACAACTTTAATAGCACATTTGCTGTTCTTCTTATTAACACTGATGGCTCCCTAGGAAAACGCTAATAAAATGTAATCACCACACTTCACAGCCGAAACTGATAGGCACACATACATCCCTATTCAGTTCCAGTTAATTAACTTTATATTTTTCTGTATGAAAGTTTGAAAAATTGTGCTTTCCTTTATTACTTGGATTATATTTGAGTGTACTCTGTGAGTGCTTAAACAGCAATTATATTTTAAATGAACCTTTAAAGGGAATTTGCTATTAGTTAAATTATTATTTCTTTATTTTAATTCCATTATTATTTTCATCTAACATATGTTTGCCAAATATTAATGGGATTCGAAAGCACGTCAAAAATGTTAATATTAATTGTAAGCTATTATAATAATAATAAATAATAAAATTAATAATAAGAAAACTATTAACTAAAATCGTGAATTCATGCGTTTAATTAACATTAATTTCTGTTACATAGCTGCAATCTGTAATTAATACAACGCACTTGATTTCTCTAAATTGATAATAAGCACCCATAAGTATCTTAAGCATTTAGTGTCATCTCTTAATCTATTACATATTTTACCGCTATTTCGAATTGAAACTTTAATCACATTTTATTTGTTGCAGCATCTCTTTCAGCTCCTTTTACATTCGTATTATGCCACTTGCGCTGCTCTTTTGTCTTTCTCGAGTATTGCAGTGAATTCCCCATTCCCCTGCACACTTTACCTCCCCCTTGCCCAACACCACGAACGCACATTTGTTGAGTGACCCGCGTAACTGAGAAATGGAATCTGGCGTATCTGCGCCACATAACCATGCCATATCTGAGACATATCTGTTCTGTCAGACCACCGCAGTAACCAGAAGCCACCACATACAGTCAAGCACACACAAACACAAACACACGCACACACACACACACACATACACACACACACGCAAAGCGCTCATATCTTAGCGTGTACATTTTCAATTGTCTATCTGCCTGTTGGTCTGTGGCACCGTCTGCCATCTCGACTGTTTGCCGTCTGTACAGCTTCTTTCGCTTCGCGTAACCTCAATGTGTTGCAAACACATCACCATCAGCATCAGCAGCAACAGCATCAGATTCAGGACTCAGCAGCAGCAGCAGCAGTAGCATGAGCAGCAGAGTGGCGTGTCCTTGGCACCACACGCTTGCTGCCCTGGCCCGGTCTGGCTTCAATCTGCGGGACTTTGCCCCGCCCCTAGTCAGCTGCCGTCGCTTTCCATTCCAATTCAGCCCATTCAGAGTCAGCAGCTTTACTCGTATTACAGTTGCGCTTAAAAGGTTAAAATGTTTTGACTTTGAGGGCCAGCGATGGCGACAGCGACCCGTGAATCGTCCAACGAAAGCGACTTTCTTAAATTAAGTAATATTTTTTAATTTTGTTTGTTACTTTATTTTATGTTCTTAGCTGCCACACATGAGGAGACGTTTTAATTGATCCGATTTGGTTAATTAAACATTAAAATTTACAAATTAGAAAATGTCTCAAATAAAATTTACGAATATAATAAAAACAAGTGAGAAAGCTCTAGTCGGGGCCGCCCGACTAGGAGATACCCTGAACCCTGCTATCTGTCTTCATAAACATTTCAACCCGTTTGCATTCATCAACCCGTTTGCATTCATACATATATATACAAACTCACACCCAAATATATGCCGCGCTCACTTTACTCGGTAGCTGCGCTTGCCCCCACTACAGAAACTAAATCCTTATTTTCTTCTAAACTAAGCGTATGATCGCTATGAAATTTTCGGGACTTATTAGGATTATAGATATGTATGTACAAACCAGGTCTGTAGTATTTGATTTGCGACTTTTATGGTTTTGTCGGTATTGGGGCGATTGGGGGGAGGTGTCCAAAATCCGAAGATACCAAAATCTGCGTCTGGCTTCCACAAACAGAACGCATTTAATTTTTTGCCTCTAGCTCTTATAGTCTGTAAGATATTGTAAGAAAAAGAAAGGTTGTTATCGATTATTATCGATATTAATAAAACGAAGTAAGCTATCGAAAAAAAATTATAAACTTGTTCTGCGTATGATATTTACGAACTGAACGAGACCAAGATCAGCTTTCTAGCTTTTGTAGTTTCCGAGATTCTTGCGTTCATACAGATGGACAGGCGGACAGACGGACGGACAGACGGACGGACGGACGGACAGACGGACATGGCTAAATCAACTCAGCTCGTCGTTCTGATCAAGAATATATATACTTTATGGGGTCGGAGATGCCTCCATCTACCTGTTACATACATTTTAACAAAACCATTATACCCTTTTTACCCATTTTCAAGCGGTTGTTTAGCTATAAAAAGTAAATTAGACTGTTTCATTTATATTTTAAATATTGTTTGCGAAACAAATAAAATAAAATTATACATTCTACAGGATATCATCTTCCATATTTTTGGAAAGGGAATTTAAGATATATGTTTTATTTGTTTTATAAATTTTATTGAAAAGTTAATCTTCAAATCATTTTTCTTACATGCAAAAACCTATGATTTAAAAGCAAATAAATGTTTTTTGCATTTTTTGTATTTTAAAAAAAAAATAACAAAATTGTGAAATATTTTCTTTGAAACCGACTGCCGCAGAGCAAATAGCCCCTGCCCGAGTCCAGTTTGTGGCATAACTCTATGCAGTCCCATCTAAATACATCGCGTATACGCCATCGTGGCTCGCATATAGAAAGCCTGTTTATTGGCCCCAGTCGAGTGTCAGCCTATTCTCTGAGCCTGATTAGGCCGCCCTTTGTTAGCCGGGCCGCGTCTAACGGAGGCTGCCAGTCAAGATGAGCATGGCGCATACGTGATGCTATGATAATCATGCTTATTTACAATAAATCTCCACCGGGAACTTGAAGTGCTGTGAAGTGTTAGCCGAGCACATCGCACCAAGCGGCTCTGATGATTTATTTAATGCGTAATCTCTGCCAACGCCTGTCTGACAACAGGCAGCAACGAAACAACGCAAACAATATCATTATAATAATCATTATGTTGGCGGCACCTCAGAAGATGATTATTATTATTATTATTATTTCGCAGTCAAGTGCTTTGTTTGCCACTCGCTACAAAAACACAAAAATAATCAATTAATTGCGGCTCTTAGCAACGAGCTGCGAAGTTTTTCAAGTCCTTTCGCCATAGTTGGCCGTTTTTTGAGTCACGTAATTAACTTAGCCAGGACATCAATCAACAGCGAAAGCTGAGCCAATGCGCAGACAATAGCTACAGTCGAAGCGTGAGCACTTGAGCGGATAAACATAAATCTGTAAAGTTCGCACAACGGCCACGGGTTAGTACCAATACCTCGAATACCCCGGGTATGTGTTGGTGGGCGGGGCTAGGGCTGCTGTGAGTATTATTGCGCTTGTCATTATCATTAGAGTGCTGTCACAGCGCTCCGGCAACAATAACAAGAACAAAGCACAGCTGCGACAAGATACACACCTATATATCTATGTATCTATAAATACACACACACTCACGCACAAATGAGACAGCTAGCTGCTAAACGCTTGAGGACATAAATATTGATTGATTGTTGTCAGACAAAGTTGTTGTCGTTGTCGCTGTCGTTGTTGCTGTCGTTGTTGTGTACTTTGTGGGGCTTGAGCAGGTAGCTGTCTGAGGTGTCAACTTTGTGGCTACTGCCCAACCAATAAGCACAACAACAAGGCCAGCTGCACGACGCCTGGATACTCTGTCCAAAATAAAGCACAACAAAAAAAAAGTTTCCTTTGTGCTACTATTGAATTTAACCCAATACAAATAAATTTGTATAATTATTTTAAAGCCTAGCTAATATACCCTGTAATACTCTACAAAATTATCATATGCCAAACAAAGCTGTTTTTGCCTGGCTGCCTTGTTATTATTCATATTATATGTATATATACTATATCTAGTGATAAGCGCGCAAATTGCGTTTGTGGCAGTCAGTTGATGTGGCCACATCCATAAATCATGTCATAAATTCTCAATATAAATCGACTAAAAATAGACGTGGCTACGGCCTAAAGCCTCTCAAGCAGGCATAATAAATTCCTTGCCGTTTGCTGCTTGCACGCGCAGCTTATGCCAGAACAAGGCTTAAATGCAATCGAATTGAAAATCAAACCGATGAAGACATTTCGGCCACAATTGCAGCCAAAGCGAGCGAACTGTGGTGAACCCAGGCACATTGCCACACAACCAAAGCCACGCCCTTTGTTGCATTAGCAGCAAAAATACAAAAAAAAACAAGCAGAAAAAAAAAATAATGGAGAAAAGTAGAAAAAATAAAATTAGACCAAAAAAAGAGAACCAAACTCAATGGGATTTACATTTTCCAGCTATTGAACATTGCGCTCGGTTTTAAAGCGGGAAATAGAAAAGGAAGCGAATCAGTTAAGTCAGCATGTTCTCTCTCCCTCATATTTTCTCCCTCTCTAGCTTTGGCTCTTTTCGCTGCCCGTGCCGCTGGCTCCGGTTCTGGCCAACGACAAAAGACCAAAGACCGTAGCAAAAAATGTAAAAACTATTAAGCGGCATTAGCCGCGCATTGCGCTTGGTATTTGTGTGTCGTGGTCCTGCTGTTAAGTCCACTTCTCATCCTGTTTCCCACTCGAGCTCTGGCCATGCTCTACAAATCATGGCAAATGTCGGGCATTGACGACCCACCGATCGGACTTATAAATGTCGATTGCTTGCGGGCAACATATGCTACAAGTACTTAGCTCCCAGTATGAAAAATACTCGAAGAAAGGGATTTGTCGTGTTCTTTTGTTATTTTTTTTATTTTGCTCTCTGTTATTATTTTTATAGTGTGCTTCCCTATCGATTTTTATAAATGTCTTTTGCTTTCTGTCAGTCTCCTTCTTTCTCTCTCCTTTAATCGTTCTTATTAATATTTTTATTATTTCTTTCTTCATCGTTTTATCTCTCTCTCACTCTTTCTTTCTCTATTTATCGCGCCAACTCTTTCTACTTTTCCAGTCGCTTTTACTGTTGCTTTTACTCTTTATGTTTCTATCTCAATTTGTCTCCCTTCATCTTTATGAATTATCGCATGTGTTTTTATTTTTCTGTTCTGCTTTGCTTATCAAGTATTCCGTGTGCATCAAAAGTTTCCCTAACATTTATATTTTATTAAAAAATTTTAATTTGTTATACAGTTTTTCTGAAGCGTATTTGGCTGGCACAGTGGCTTGTTTGGCTGCTTTAACCTGCTTTTAGCTGCCTTTTCCGTCGAACTTCTGATCGAATGTCAAGCCATTTGAGTCAACGTTGGTCGCTTGGCTAACTCAGTGGCATCAACATTTGACTTCGCTGGCCGGCACCATTTACAATCAATTCGCCCACCACTTACCGTTTCCTTTTTTCTGTTTTGTTCCTGCAACAGGCTATATGTATGCGCATCCTTTACAGCTCGCTCGTTGTCCTGCCCAGTGACGTTGCTGCTGCACTTGCAAATCTAATTTCATATTTTATGAAGTGGCGCAGTGTTTGTGCCGCGACGCCTTACCAGCCATTTTTACCGTTTGCCACCTTGTGGTTCGACGTTGCATTCGCTGGCCAACACTTTGCTGCAGCAGTCGAAATTGAACTGGAAAATCAATTGTTGAGCACATAAATTTGTTAGTACGAAAATTGCACCGTTGGGTAAAATTTATTTCAGAAAATTGCACTCAAAAGCGAAGCGCAAATAAAGTGGACACAAAATAAATGTAGAAATATATATAGCATATATATGTGAATGGCTTTAAAGACTGAAAACCCGATGACAACAAGAATGTTCCTAAATGCTATGTTTAGAGCTTGAGGTCTATTGTCATATCATTTGCGCACAGCACTGGCCCCGCATGCCCTGTACTTCATTAGCGACAGCTCAAGAATCTCTGCTGACTAAGAATAACAGCACAGGGTCGGATGCGGCGGGGTGGGGCGGGGCGGGTTTGGGGGCAGGAGGCGTGGTTACTGTTGCGCCCTGGAAGCACTTATCTGGGTTGAAACGATGCACAAATATTTTGTAGACACTTAAGCAGCTCAAGTTGTATGTTTGTGTGTGTGTGTGTATGAAATTTATCTGCAACATTGCCATTGCCGGGGCATGCAACAAAAGGAATGGATAGCTGCAAGCTTTATGTTTTGCATGGCGTCTCAAGCAGCGCATCCAAACGACGTCAAACGGAAACGGAAACTGCAATGGCGACATTGTTGAAAACATGCACGTGTAACTTGTTACACAAGCAACACCAAGGTGCTAGCTGCAACATGGGGCATGCAGTATACAGCGTGCAGCAAGCTGCAAGCAGCTGAAATCTTTACAAAAGCGGCAATTCATTTTAGCATTTCTCGAATCCAAAGCGAAAGACGTGCACATGTCAGGTGATTGTGACTCGGCACTGTGACAACCCCGGCCAGCAAAAGTAGGCGGGAGGTGGACAGTTGTGGGGGCATGTGGTATGTGGCATGCGGCATGGGGCATGCGGCAAGTGGGTGTCAAGATAGCGCAGCCAGCTATTACGGCATACCTGAAAACCTGAAAAGGCTGCCAACTCTTGACAATGACAAAAGCGACATTCTGAATGGTGCGATGAGGAAGAGGGGAAGGGACTGGAACTGAAAGCCAGGCAGGTTTTCGCTTGGCAATGCCATACCAAGGACCCAAACAAAGCTGACCAAAGCTGCCATATAAATGGCATAGTGTGTTGCTAGTGCTTCCTACAGTTTCAATATCTAGCTAAACTAAATGAGACGGTTGTGTAATGCCCCAAGTATATACTATAAAGCACACAGTATATAGAATACAGTTTGAAAGCCGCCAGCCGCACCATTTGTATTACGAATAAAATCGCATAGATGAAAAATGATTAAATCCCTTGAAGAACTAGAGCAGCTACACTTTTTCTTAACAGAAATTTGTAAGTGAAATAAAAGGCACCCAATTTTCGATTGCTTAATTATATTTGAGTTATACGATATGGTTGATCTAAGATGTTTTGTTATGCTCATAGTTTTTAAAAGAAAAAATCTTTGCCCTATCAGAAAATAATAAGTCTTATTAAGATGTGTTTTGCTTTAAAATATAACCAGTTCGTTGCATTCGAAATTTATTTAATGAATTAATGTATCATATAGTATAAGCATTTAATTATTTTTAATTGTCTACTTTGGAACTGGCATATTGCTGGATAACAACATTCTAATTGGAATTTCTGCCTTAATTATTTTCTAATGTGACCGCATAACAATATCATTGTCGGACAAATCGTTTGTGTGCTTGTCAATTATAGTTTTCATTTAAATGTAAATTAATTTGGCTAATTTTGCTAATCACTATTTATTACAATTTTGTGCGTAAAATCGATCAATCGTCCAATCTTTTTACATTATTATATTATATTACGTTTTTAATAAGCGTAAAAAAAATAAAATACGTTATTTAACTTAAAATTTACTATTTTATTTTTTACTGATAAAATTACCTTTTTAAAAAGTTAAGCAATTAAAGAGTGATAAATTCCTTTCGAGCAATTGAAATTTCCCTGGCTTAGTGTGGACAACAACCATTCTACAAGCTAAACGTATCGATAATCTTGCTTAAGTGCTCAAAACCTGAACTGAAAAGCTTCCCAAGCTTTTGTTATTACTCAATGACTCTCGCTTCACTCTCTCATTTCTCTCTCTCTGTCTCTCTCTCTCTCTCTCTCTCTCTCCTTCTCTCTCTAGCTTCAAACTCGATCAGCTGCTTTAGTCGTGTCGCGCACCCGGAGAATAAAATAAAACACTTCCCAAAAGCTGTACAACTGTTTGTTCAGCCAACGCAGAAGGTAGACCACTTACAATTTGATCTTTTGGACGGGCCGCTTAGACAACTTTAAGACGACGACGCCGACGCAGACGTCGACTGCGACTGCACTGCTGCTCTAGCTCGACTGGCGATCTGTCAGCGCAAATCAGCGTTCAGTTGATATTCAGTTTACAATCGTCGCTGGGTCTGGCAACAACACGCGGAAACGTTTTCAGCAACGGGCTAAAGAGAACTCGCTGAGCAGGCGGCTAACATAATTTCAAATCAATTCAATTTGAATCGAATCGAATCGAATCAAAGTTGACGATCGTGACAACTGCAAATGCGATCATATTAAAAGTAATTAGAACGCGTTAACAGGCCAGTCAATGAGCCGAGTTAAGTAATTGTGCTGAAAATACATATTAGCAGTTGTTGTGCTACATTGTGGCTTAATCTTTGGCTTTAGCTGTTGGCTAATTGCGCGAGTAAAAGATACAAAAAAAAATCAGCAGCAGCAGCAACAACATCAACAACAACAACAGCAACAACAGCAACACGGGCAACGCTCACATTTCGCATGCGCAAAGTTTGTCTAGTTTGTGTACGTGTGTTAGTGTGTCTCCACCTGGCTGTGTGTGTGTGCGTGTAATTGTGTCTGTGTGTGTGTGTCTGTCTCAATCTTTGCTCAATCGCAATCTTTGGGCATTGCCAAAACAGGTTAACTAAAAGCAAACGTGTTCTTTACGTTTGTTGACTTTGCAAACGCAAAACGCGCCAAACTTATACAGCAACAACAATAAAACAACAATAAAAGCAACAACAACAACAACAACAACATATCATTTTGTTTACATTTTATGTACAAAACTTTAACAAAAGCTACACCACTTGCAACAACAATCGCAACAGCTGCAATTTTAAGAACAGGTAAGAAACCGCAAAAACCCAAATCTCATTATAGTTGTAAAAGGGCGCAGGCCTTGTGAAATTACAGCGCCAACTCAAGGATGATATCAACCGCAAAAATGTTAATGCAACAACAGCAGCAGCAACAACAATGCCGGCAGCAGCTTCGGCAACGACCTGCTCCAATTCGATTTATGCAGCCCAAGGTCAACAAGCAACGGCTTTAAAA
>SCDS01000923.1:0-56625 GCA_004149465.1 Drosophila nigromelanica
GGCTTGGACACGTACTGATGGGAGATGGCGCCCTGGCCAGAGGTGCCGTAGCTGCTGGCTACTTTAGTGATGGCGGGAGCAGCTGAATATGTACTTATGGCGGGAGCTGCATAGCTGGCAATCTTTGAGATTGCTGGACCCGTTGAATAGGTGGCCACCTTGGCAATCGCTGGAGCAGCAACAATTGAGGGCTTGGACAGGTACTGGTGGGAAATGGCGCCTTGGGCCAATCCGCCATAGCTGGTGGCTACTTTGGCGATGGCGGGCGCGGCGGAGTAGGTGGATATGGCGGGAGCCGCCAAGGTGGCAATCTTTGAGATCGCTGGACCCGTTGATAACGTGGCCACAGCGGGCTTGGACACGTACTGATGGGAAACAGCGCCGAGGTCAGTGCCGCCATAGCTCGTAGATACCTTAGTGATGGCCGGAGCAGCCGAATAGGTGGATATGGCAGGAGCCGCATAGGTGGCCACCTTGGCAATTGCCGGAGCAGCAGCAATTGTGGCTACGGCGGGCTTTGAGACATATTGGTGGGAGATGGCGCCAGATCCAGAGCTGACATAGCCGGCGGCCGGAGCAGCGGAATAGGTGGCCACCTTGGCAATGGCAGGAGCAGCAGCTGCGGGATAAGCAGCGACAATTGGCTTGGAAATATACTGATGCGAAACATCCGCAGCCTGGCTGTAGGTTGCCACCTTGGCGAGGGACGGACCGGAGGAGTAGGTGGAGATAGAGGGCGCAGCGTAGCTGGCTATTTTGGTAACGGCTGGCGCCGAGGAGTAGGTGCTGATGGCGGGCGCAGCATAGCTCGAAATCTTGGTCAGCGCCGGAGCAGCTGCATAGGTGGCCACCGCGGGCTTGGAGACATACTGGTGGGAGACGGCGCCGGAGCCACTTGCGCCAAAGCTGGTGCTCAATTTGCCAATGGCAGGATAGCTGGATATAGCGGGAGCACTATAGGTGGCCACCTTGGCAGGCGCCGAAATATATTGCGTGGCAATGGCGGGCGCCGCGGGCAAATAGGTCTTCGACAGCGCCGGCGCATAGCCGGCGGAGTAGCCCGTGCCGTGAGCGGAGAGTAGCGATGTTGTGGTAGCCAGCTTGAGAGCGGGAGCGGGTGCAGCATAGCTGGCCACCTTGGCAATGGCAGGTGCGCCATAGGCAATCGAGGGCGAGTAGGTGGCTATCTTGGCCAGACCTGGAGCAGCCTGGGCGTAGCTGTAGCCGGGTGAGCTGTAGGTTTCCACTTTGGAGTAGCCTGGCGTGGCCTTGGAGTACGTGTAACCGGGTGAAGTGAAGGTCTCTACTTTGGTGGTCACCGGTGACGCGTAGTAGGCCGAACTGCCGGCGGAGGCGGCGGGTGAGGTGTAGGTGGCCACCTTGGCAACGCCCGGAGTGGATTGACTGTAGCTGTAGCCGGGCGATGAATAGGTGGACACTTTGGTCAAGGCCGGCGATGGCGGCAAATAGGCATTGTCCAGTTTGGGCGCCGTCAGCACCGTCTTGGTTAGGGCCGGCGAAACCAGATTCTTCAGCTCAATGCCAGAGGGCACCACAGTCGCATATTTAGCAGCTGGCGACTTATCCGCGTAGGTGATGCCGGGGCCACCATATTCCGCCGAGGGCGTAAACAGTGTCTTCTGTATGGGCGCTATGTACTTGTCAATCTGGGTGAGACCACCCTGCGAGTAGCCCGACAGTCCCGCACTGGACTCATACGAAGCAGCTCCGCTCCCAACGGACGCCTGCAGCAGCTTCCCGTTCTCCGAGTAGCTGGAAATGGCCGGCGTTTGACTGTACTTGGTTACGCCCGGCGTTATCGAGAACTTGACTTCCGCCGGTGGCGCATACGAGTAGCCAGCGGCGCCTCCCGCATGCACGCAGGGCACAATCGCTGGAGCTGCGGGCGGTGAGGGATTTGCCAGCACTGAGCTGAGCAGGAGCAGGCTCAGCAGTGGAAGAAGTCGGAACTGTTGACATGGCAAAGGAATGAAGTTAATTGAAATTTAGTTCATCTTGGAGCTCATAAAACTAAGTGTTCATTAAAATTATTATAGTATTTGTTAAATAAAATAAAAAAAACCGGCCATAAAGATGCACTTTAAAACTCAAGCATTGAATAAAGTATTAATTTAATTTGAAATATTATTTTTATTGCAGAGTGTTTATAGCTTAAAGATCATGATAACAGGTGTACCATAAATTTAATTAATATGAATTTTATTTATATATTTTTTTGATATGGCAAAAAAAAGAAAGCAAATTTTGTATAGAACTAAATTCAAAAACCAATAAAATAATAATATGCTACTTTTTGAAGAACTTTAAAATTGCAAACAATAAGTGTTAAATTATTGTTTTTTCTTTTCAACTAGAAAATGTGCTTTAATTCGTTAAAAGGTTCTTTTAAAACTGATTATTCCCCTAAATTCGAAACAATTTTATATAAATTGTTCGATTAGATACAATAATATTTTCATTAAGTGTATTCTAATAACTTAATCATAATATTAAAAAATTTAGTAATTAATATTTTAACTACATTTTCGAATTCGTAATTTAGTTTTACTTAAGACGCAATTCTTCGCAGCTCGAGAATTGAATTGTCTAAATCGAACTATAATTTCAAAAAAAAATATATTTTTGTACGGACTATTTAAATAATATATATATATTATATATTATTGGCCTAAAAATTAATTAAAATAAATTAAAAAACTTAATTTTTATTTATTTGCTTTCTTTTACATTGTGCTTTTCTTGTATTAAACACTCTTCTCTTGGACACTTTCTCATTTCTTGTCAAATGTCCATAAATATGATTTTTAAGTTCAAACTGTTTTTGTTGTAATATTTATTATACTGTTTTTTGTAAATAACTTGCATTATTACTTTATATTGTGTTGCAGAACCCACCTTCATATTTTCACTTATATCGCACAATTAGTTGGGGTTGTAATAATATTGTAATATAGTTGAGCGCACTATACGACTTTATTACATAAAAAATTGTCACAGCTTGATAAAGAATGCACACTCTTATAATCCTTGTCGTAATCCAACGCCTGACGGTGAATATCCTTCGAGTATGCGTATACTTAATATCGTTTCATTCGGATTCGAACTTTCGGCACACGGCACACGCAACGCTCGCTCGATGTAGAGCAACGCGGCTGACTGTTGGCCGGCCCGGCCCTATAATCGCTTATATACGTTCGGTCAGTTTTGGCTCACACGCATGCGCAGCAGCCACGCACCAGTTTAGCGACAGAAAAATCAAACACAAACAAAAACGAAAAAAAATTGTAAAAAATCGAAAAACGAACAGAAATCGCCAGCAAAAATATAGCAGTTAGGAAAAGCGAAGTCAACTCAAGTCAGAGCTCAAAACCTGCGAGTGCGACGGCAACTGCCTGAAGAAAAATTGATGACTGTTGTTCGGCTGCGCAGTTGGCAGTTGGCAGTTCTCTTTGTTATGGGTTCTCTCGCAGCAACCTGCATCGTCTATTAGAGGCCCCACCTTCGCGTTGATCTGGCTTTGGCTCTGGCATTTTATTAGATCATAGCAAACGCCTCGGCTCGAAATCGGCTCAAAATTTGCGCGTGGTGCGTTTTCTGCCCAGTTCTCTTGGCGGCTGCTGCGCCTGTTGCATTGTTGGCCAAGTTTGTGTTTGTGTGAGTGTGTGTGTGTGTTTTTTTTCTTCTTTTGCATATGCTTTTAAAGCGACTTAATTTGATTTAGATTTTAATCGCGACCGTTGCGTGTAGCGTGGCAAAAATGCAGGCAGCTTTAAAATTCATACGCAATTTGCTAGCTAAAAAAAAAGTTCAAACTTGTGGTATTAATGTCGCTATCAATAAATTTTGTCTCTGTCTGTGCGTGCCTGGGGCCTTGATTGTGCATTAGTTAGATAAAAGGCGCCATATTTCTATGTATACACACACATAAACACACAAATGTTACTAATAGAATAACCTGCGATATGACCAAGTGTTGACTTGTTGGCAATTAAGGTCATTTTTGTAGCTTTTGTATCGCCGCGTTTTAAAACGCGCGCAAATCGCACGCGGGTGTGTTCGATAACTGTTGGGTGTATATTGTCTTGAAATGACCAGTGAACAGCCAGTCTAGATAGTTTTGATGGATACGTATTCAAAGTTCTGAAAATGGAGTGCATTTATAATACATTTTATATATTTATCTACTTTAAATAGGGCTAAGTAAAGGATTGGTATACAAGAATTTAAATAATTTAAAAAACAACATTAATATTAATATAATAATTATTTATTTTTGATAAGTAGATAAGACTAGGCTTCAAAACGGCTAACAAAACGTATATTCGAAATAAGTCCATTTTTATTGTAGTAGTTTTTAATTAATATTTTCATTTTATATTTAAAACTTTCCAATTAAATTTGGCCCATTTTAAATTTGTGATATTTTTGTAAACCAAATAGTACATAAATATTTTTAAAAACTTTTGAAGCGAGCAAACTTTCAATTCAGGATATGAAAACTGTCATTTCTGAGCCAACTGGTTGTCATACCCATTTTTAGTTGCCCAAAATTCAAATACGAATCAAATGTTGTTTTTAATTAGCTGTCTAGGAGTCGCCACAGCACATTTCAACTTCAAGCTGCCACAGTTGCCACATTTTGTCCCTGACTTGCGGTTGACACCACACGCCGTGCAAATCAATTAAAAGCGATCCAATATGAATCGATACGCAATCTAGGCGATCTAGGCAAACAGACTGACCATAAACGCTTAGCTGGAAAATTGATTGAGCAGCACACGCGCTGACATTTCAATTAGAAGTCCGTACTGAGCAGACCAGACCACAACTGATCAGAGCAGGCAACTTGAAGCGAAGCCACACCAGGCCAGGCCAGATCAGGCCAGACCAGAAGGAATGCTGATTTCAGTTGGCTGGAAGCGATAAACCTTATGGACCAATTAAGTATTTCGTGTCATGATGTGATTTTTTATCGCACCAAATGGAGAATAATACGCATACGCAGCGTGTAGAGTGAAAGGCTGTCGTTGGTATTGGGATTTTTTGGGCCTGTTAATTGAACATGAAACATGTTTCAGCTCGGGCTGCTTGCTTGACTCTTAGTCTATCTGTCTGACTGTTTGGCGTTTTTACTTTTTTCTATTTGAATTTGTATTTTGTTTTTTTTTTTGATTTTCGGGTTTTCGCAATTTGATTGAATTTTAATTTTTGCATTTGCAAACCAATACGAAAACTCCAAACTACAAACTGCAAACTCCAAACTGCTAGTCAGCTGCAATTTTAACCTACTTCGGGTGGACTGGTCGAGTTTAGTTCGTCGCGCATTTGTCACACACACGCACTGTGCTGAGCTGAGCTGAGCCGAGCTGAGCTCTCTGGCCGCGGGGCGTTACGTAATTGCCAACGGGCAGGCACTTGGCTAACACAGACGGCAACTACAGCTGGCCATTGCTAACACATACGACCATTGCCTACTTAACATCATGACGAAATCCGCCTGACAACTACAGCCTACTACTGCTGCTGCTGCTGCTGTTGCTGTTGCTCCTCCTCCTCCCTAGTTGCTGTCCCACCCACCGAACAGCATCAATTTTTAATTGAAAAATCTAGATTTCACTTACAATTTTCACATCGATTATTTTACATACATGAATATGAGCTCAACTTTGTAGTGACTTGTGCGTGTGTTTGTGTGCGTGTGTGTGTGTGTGTGTGTGTGTGTGTGTGTGTGTGTGTGTGTGTATCTGTGTGCACGCGTCTATCTAGATCGTTTGTCGCTCATTGAAAATCGAAATGCATGTTGTACATGCCGCGTGCGTAAACATTTCAAAATTTGCCAACACATATTCATAAAATTACAGATTTAATGCCGCCTGCCTTTTTGCGCAATTGACGATCTCGAATCTCGAATCTCTGAAAAACTCAAAACCCAAATCTTGAATCTAATTCTACACGCATCGAAAATCTGAACCAGTTTTCGTTGTTTCCATGCATTTTTAAAAGTGCAAAATCGCTATAAAAAATGTCGAAAGGCCGAACGGGTTGGGTATCTACTCTCTTTGCGTATGTGTGAGTGTGTGTGCCTGTGTGGTGTACAACGCTGCGTATGCGTGTTATTTTGTCGTCGTGCAATACGTGCTAATAGCCGCAGGATTAGTGACTGCGGCTTACAATTATGGCCTAAGGTTGCTTATGCTCTGTATTTAACTAACTTGGCTTGGGATAATGGTCTAAACAACACGTATATCCTGCTGTGAAATTTCTGCCTTTAAATTATATGAAACAATCGAAATTATGTAGCTGTTGTCGTGATTTAAGGCGTTTTAACTGGTTATATAAAAATTGTTTGTAATATTTAATATTGCGTAATATTGGCGCAACTAAATTGAGTGTAAGAAAAGCTCTGGTTCGACTTTTTAATGCAGTTACTATGCATAACTAAGAGTTAAACAAAGTCTAACAATTATTTCATACTCTATGCTGAAATACTAATATGAGAGAACCTTGTAGAAAATAAATTATTTACCTTTTTTTCTATTTTAATTTGAGTGCCGATGATACCAGAAGAAAGAACAAATCACGCCCCTGATCAAAGCTAGCTTAGAGAAACCACATTAAATATATGTAAATATATTGCTGCATAAATCCAAAAAGACAACAATACGAACAAGTCGAACAAATTGTGGGTAGGCAGGAAATTGCTAACAAGCAAAGTAACAATCAAAAATGATTTCTGATTTCTGATCCGTCTGTATGTCTGTCTATCTGTCGCTTGGCCCAACCTCCAAAAGTCAACGGAGCAGTGGCAACTATATGCATGCGATTATGGCATAGACGCAACATATTTACGATTTACGATATGCGATTTACGTAGACAACCATAAATTAACACCCGGTCATTTGGCAGGCGCGGGCATTAATTATTCTAAGCCGCCGAAACTTATGCGATTTGGCAAGAAACGATGCCAGGCAAACGGGTATGCAATGGAATTTTTAAAATTGTCTCACATTTGTTTTACCAGCTAATTGCCCAGCGGAGTTGACATTCTCTTGGCTCTTGGCTAGGCAATCTCCAGATCCTTAATAGGCGTGCGTGTCGGGTGATCAGCTTTTCCAGCTAACCACCAAACCGGATCTATGTCTCAAGAGTCCGCTGAGTCATAACAGCAACTGTTCAATCGCTCAACTGTTCAAGCGTTCAATGTCGCCTCGTTGCAGGCGGCGCCTAATCTAGAAAATTGTAAATTATTTAATTGGGAGCGTTGGCAACGCCTCTGCTGGCTAACAGATATCAAATGCTCAGAGCTGAGAATTTGTTGTATTCAATTGACTTTTAGACATTTCTCACGCGTCCAAAAGCGCGCTAAGTGTTTTGTTTAGTTTTTTTTTTTTACACTTGGCACATTTGCACATCAATTTGTGGATCAACTTATTTTTATTGATCTATACGAATTGAGTAACTGGTTGACTCCAAAACGGCTTAGAATGCTGTTCTCGACTGCCTGACGATGTGGGAGCCATTTGCATATTTGCTTACATACATACACACGTACACACTTAAACACATTTATATACGTATGCAATCAATTTTGAAAAGTATAACGTGGATGGCATTTGACACGCCACATCGATAGCTATTTGCTTTACATACTCGTACCTATATATGCACCACATAAACACATACCTGATGCTTTTTTATCTTGGACAAATTGAACGCACTTTAGCCCAGTCAGTCGAGTTGGCTGTGAGAGTTAAAACCAAGTCAATGCCACAGTTTGCTAAAGTTGCGTTGACAAAAAGTACTTTTAATTAGAATACTTGGTACGTATGTACATTCGTACGACCATGCATTCGTTTCGGTTGCATATATAGCTGTCTATTGAAACTCGTTATCCGAGATTAAGTTAATTGGATTAGCCAGCAGTTAGCCGCATAGAAGCCATCGCAGGTGGGCAGGGTGCAATTGCAGCAGCAGCAGCAGCAGCATTCAAATGCTGCCTAATTTGTGTTAATTATGACAAATGTTTATGACACTGCACCAACTGTGGCAAATGGACACATATGTATGTGTATTTAGGTATATGTGTGTGCGGTCAGCAAATGCGAGGGTCTATTAAGCACTTAAGTGGGGTTGACCAAACAAGGCTATATCTAACAACCGACCTTGCTGCATTACTAGGACATCAATTTATTGCTTTTTTAGCCACACTTAAAACTTTGTGTGCAAATTTAAGCTGCCTCTTGAATAGCAGAAAGGTTCATCCAATTTTATTCATTGCCTTATTAGTATTGAATATTTTCTAATATTCATTAAAACCGACAGCGCAATGCTCGCTCACAGTGTAGTAAAAACCAAAACGTGTACTTCAGCAATATTTTTAAACATAAATGCTGAATTAATCTTGGGGTAAACCATGACCAAAGTGCCATCAATCATGAAAATCGATTCAATTTTGACAAAGTTATGGAAATTTTTTAATATGAGAGCCATAGATCCGAGAACTTTATGCTTCAGAATTTTTGTAAATTGTAATCTGCCTGACGCGGATTGTCGCACATATACAAACTTTAGGATTCAAGTCCATAGCTTCAAAAAATTGCGTTCATACGAACAAACGGACAGACAGAAATACGAATATTGCACTTGCTTCTCTTCACTTTGTGAGCGTTTATAAAAAAAAAATTGTATACAATATTTCATAAAGTGCAAAATAAGATAAGAATAATTGTTTTTTGTAGAAATTCATTTATTTAAAACACGATAACTAAACAATAGCAATAAATAATATAAAATTAACAAACATAAAGGAAACAGTTCACAAAAATCACCTCAGCAATATCATCGCTCACATCCTTTACACACCCTGCAGATTCCTATAGCTGGCCGCTGCGAACTGATGGCCCCTGGCGTACATGGGCACCATGTGCTGTTTGTCCCGCCGCACCATGGACTGCACTAAGCTGGCGGAGGCGGCGCCCTGTTCATCGTCGAAGGCCTCCTCGAAGTCATCGTCGTCTTCCGCTAGTTGCGGAAAGAGCACGGGACCAGCGCCTTCGGGTCGGGGAGCTCGGTGAATGTGCGCCAGTGGCTTGCCGTGCAGTTTTTTGGGCTTGCGCTGGAAGTAGCTGGCGTAGTCCGGGCGGGCAAAGCTCTTGGGAACGCTCTTGTATTTGTAGTGCTTCAGACCGGGCGTGGAGTGCACAATCTTCTTCTGGTGTATGTGATTGGAGATGGGCTCGGGATTTTTTCCGGGTCGCGGCTTGGAGGATGCGTAGCTTGTGTGCAGCGACTGCAGAGGCACTGCTGGCTTGTGCAGATAGTTGTGGGGCAGATCCTTGGGCTGGTAATGCTCATAGTAGGGGTGCTGATGGGGTTGACTTGTGCTGTAGTGTGGACGATACTCCTTGGGATCATTGACAATCAGCGCCTTCCAGTCGCTCTCCTGCACAGCATAGTTCGGCTGCAGCTTTTGTGAGAAATCCTCCAGCTTTTGCGCCGCTGCAATCTCCTTGTAATAGTTATCCCTCGCCTGCTGCAGCCGATTCCTAATGTCCGGCTCCATTTCCATTGGCACCTGCTTGATGCGTGCATGCGGCTTGAACTCAATCAGGCTGGGTATCTTGGGATGTGAATGGGTCAGATCCTCAATCGGTTTTTTCAGCGGCTTTATATCGGAGCTCAGCACAATATGCTCCTGATCTTTGCTATAATGATTGATTTTCGACTGCGATGTATCATCGTTGGCACTACTTTCGCCATCGGGCGCCTCTGTGATCGGATGCGAATTGGCACCGACGGTCTTCACGATGGCATTGAAACCTTTTTTGGCATCTGCCGTGTAGTGCACCGTGCGTATGGAGCCGTCCGGTTCGAGTATACTATAATGACCCTTGACCCCATCACCATCCCTTGACTCCCATTGCGATTTCACATCGCCAGTGTGCAGATCCTTGACGCCATAGCTAAATGCGTATTCCGGATGTTCCTGTATTCAATGTTGGCATATAAAAATTCAAAATCAGTCAATACCTGAATATGAATATGATATCGCTATACATAATTTAATATATATTTTTTCATTAAATGATTATTCTTTATTATTAAAACTACGAAATTACCATTTAGTTTAGAGTAACAGAATAATTTTTAATTAATCATGATAGCATATGTTAGGATGTATATAAACTAATCTTTTTTTTTTTTTGTAATGCAATGTTTTCCTCAATGCCTTTCATGCATAAGCCTCAAAATGCGTTGACCACACCTAACTCGAAAAAATATACCATATATATATACACACGCACTAATGCTCCAATGGCTGCCGCAAAAAAGCTTTAGAATTTTTTATGTATTCACGGCAAAAAATATATAAAAATAAAATGAAATAAGCGCCGTTTTGGTTTTGACTTGGCCAAAAATTGTGTCAAGGCAAAAACGCGCGCTGTGCACAGTTTGAAAGCCACTGGGGGCTGGGTTGGGTTTGTCTTTGGGGCTAGTCGACATATATGCAACGATCTTTTGATCTGCAGCCGACATCAAGTTAAATGCCGTTTATCAATTAAAAGATTTCAGAAAGCGAATAATGGCTGCCTTTAAATAATATGCATACATTTTTATTAAGAACCTTTCATAAAGGAGCTATTTAGCTTCACATAAACTCAATTAATACAAATGTGGAGCGTTGTCATTTACCAATGTCTGTTAAATATTTCTCTTTGATTTCTATTTTGTTTTGGCACCTCTGTTGAAGCAGCAGGCAAGAGGCAAACTGCAAAAGTAGTTCGCATGCTTTGGCACTGGCTTCAATTAAGCGCAGACGTCCATAAATGGCCACAATCGTGTCCAGGCTACAGTCTACAATCTCGAGTCTCGAGTCTACAGTCTACAGTCTGGCAATAGTTTAAGTTGTTGGCTGCCTATCAATTTGCTTTAGCTGTCCGCAGAAAACAAATGATTACATTGCGAGTGCGTAACCTGAGCAGCCAAGGCCTGCCTGCACACAAAGTAAAATCTTTTGGGAAAAAATATAGTTTTTAATCAAAGCTACTTTTTTGGTGTTTGCTGCTGGTTGCATAAGTTGGCAGGCGGACCCCGATTGACCACCGTTGGCCACCCAGGAGTCAGACGCTGGCAGTCGCCTGGTTATGAGCTGCGGCCCCAGCTGGTGGTCGACAGATCGCCTTATTGCTGGATTGGTGGGTGCGTGTGAACTTTGCCTCATAAATTGTGCGCGCAGAGAATTTATGATGGCCGGGCCAACTGGGCGTATGAATGCAGAACGCAAATGCGCCGCAATTACATGCAAATTGCGTATACGCTGCGTTGGCCGTGTGCGTCAAAGTGACAACGGTTCGGCGGACAGATCGTGGGAGAGAGCACACAGTTCTATGAAATATTCTATATTGACAAGCCAATCCAAGGCGTAGCACTAGGCGGACAGACGGAGCGACAGGGCGACAACTTGTTGCTACAGCACATGAAAAACATTTTAAAATGTTAAACGCGCCTTGTCATAGCTATACAGTTACAATGAAAACAATTGTCTCCTTTCGAGGCCTTTCCATGTGCGAGTAGGTGCAGCAAACTGCGTGAGTTTGCCTTATATGGCGCCAGCACTCGATCGCTGATCGCTGATCGTTGATCGTGTGCTGCACGCAAAACGCATTTTCGGCTACCAGCCACCCCTCCTCCTTCTCCATCTCCTTCTCCTCAAAGAAAAAGAAAAAGAAAAACAATGGCCCAGACCAGGACGGAGCCAGGCAGGCCAGCCTGGGCCAGACCAGATCAGCTCACGCCACTTACAAGTTGATTTATGTGGGCGACGATACGATATACAGAAAAATGTCTTGTGGGTGGGGACGATCATAAAACGCATGAACAACATTCACTTTGAATTGCTGGCAATGGCGAGAAATGCGTTAGGTGCACTTAAATATTTTGTCGGTTGCAGTTGAAAAAATTTCAATTTGCAAATATGTGAAGGTTATTTATTTTGAAAAGTCATGAAATTAGACTAATCTGCTAGGCTTTGGATATCTAAACAAATGTTTTTGTTAGGAGTTATATCAACAAAATAAAGTAATATAATAAAATAAAATTATAGTTTATATACTCTTATTTAATTCCTGCACAATTTGAAGAATTTACAATTTACAAACAATTTTTCTGTAATTTATAGAGAAAATTAAATCAATAAATAAATAGATAAAATGACAATTTTGTAAGGTCTTCAAATTTAGCATTAGCAGAAATAGAAAGGGTAAATTTGTTCAAAAATAAATCTTATAGTAAAAACACGTAGAGTTGTAGTTTCAAAATATTTCTTGAAGTAATTTATGTTTGGAAAATATATGAAAAATATGTTGCTTAGTAAAATTAAAAATAAAATATATATCTATATATAAAAAATAAATTAAGTCTCGTCTTGTTATTCATATAAGTGAACTAAAATGTAATTTTGTCAGATAATGAACCGATATCCGACCATTGTGCGTGACTTGACAGTTGGTTGGGAATTTCAGCAGCCTTATAAAGTTACCATTAGCTGCTCACACACTTTGCAGTGCGGATGTGTGGTGTGAGTTACTTACAAATTGTGGTGCATATTCCATCATTTCGTCATCATCCGCAACGACGACAGGTGCGGCAGAGATACGCTTGCAGGCCACTGGGCGTGTCCAGAGGCTGACCGCGAGCAGAGCCGTGAGAAGCAGGAGGCAACTGGTGCGGCGGGTTGGAGGCGGCTGTCTCGTTATCTAAGGCATTTAACAGAAATATGAATGTGCGTTTTTTATCAGTGGAGCGCTTAATAAATGCAACGATAAAACAAGTTGACCAACAGCCAACAGTTAATAAATTGGCTACAAAATTATTACGCGAGCATGGGCCAATTAATTGGCCAAACAGGCAAACAGGCGAACAGCCAAACGACGCGTGTTCAGATGCATTGGGACATTTCTCAAGCCCCGTCTCGAGCCCGGCCATGTCATACAGCGTTGTGACAGTTGTCAAATGGTAATGGTAATACGCATACGCCTCGCTGTCCCCAAAATTAGGCTTCGCCAGACGCACATTTGTATGTACAATGTGACAGCAATGGCTACAGGTTGGAGATTGATGGTTTTGCTTAAGACCAGTAGCTTGGATAGCTTGGAGATACAAACAGGTCTGGCAGGATGGCAGCCGACGCCACGTACAATTCAATTCAATTTTTCAATTGCCAGTTGCCAATTGCCGCTTACAACTTGTAACTGATTTTATTTTTGGGCTACCAGCCAATAAATTGCAACATTTTTGGGCCATTTTCTTTGGCAGCAGCCACGATTGGCATGTGTCGTTTTTCGCCCAGGCAGCGTTTGCATTTGCTGTCCCATGATGAAACCCGGCTAATTAGTTCAGTTGTGGTTCCACCAAAGCCAGATACAGATTCTCACACGCAACCAAAGTTGGAGAATTGGCGGACAATAATGCAAGCTAATCAGCAACGTTTAAGATAAATTTGTTAAAACCTGCGTGGAATTCGATAAGCATGTGGATTCATGCTGTGCACAAATATAGTTTTTGATTTTTTTTTTTTGAAAGCCCATTAGCTTTCCAAACTTTATATTACAAAAGCTCTGCAGTAGACACAAAAATTCAATTTGTAAACTCCAAACTAGTATTAATGATCAGCTTAATTGAAACTGTTTTTTAATAAATTTTACAAACATTAAAAGATATGGTATTATGCTATATTTTTCTTAAAATGAGTCTGCTTGTTTTCCAACAAATGCTTTCTTTAATTTCATGTCTTGATTTATATCCGAAAAACAGTTTAATTTGATAATTGTGTTTTAGCCAAATCATTATTTTTCTTCAAAAGCTTTTTTCTGAAATTCAAACTATATATTTCCATTTCAAGTGAAAGAAATATCCCAACTACATTAATAATATACATAAGTCCTCCTTTAATGCCACTTTCAATTTAAGAATCTATTGTATTTTCCTTTTAAATTCACGCTAATAAGTTACAAACCTAGTATACGAGTCAGTAAGGTGATTTTACAAGAAAGAGATCACATTTTTCCAGGAGATTCTTAAAAATAATTTTTTAATTTATCCATTTGCATCCTTTATGAGCACTGCATAACGTTTATTGGCCTTATTTCAAGAGTAAGCCAAATAGATATTTCCGAATTTAAAAAAAAGAACTGAACCTATATTTTCCTTTAGTCCTACGTTAAAGTAGGAATATTTTCTTATATTAGTGAAGAAAAAAAAAACACAAATTAGAAACTTTCCCTTTCAGCTAAAAACTCCCATCCGTCTGTTACGCAAAATATTTAGGTATACTAAAACTGCTTTCCAGGTAAAATTTTCGTATGTTTTTCCACATGTGTGTTTTTCTTTTTGTGTTCATTGATAAAATACATTAAAAAAAAAATGGAATGTGTATCTGTAAAACTGCAGTTTTTGCCAAGATTTGTGCATTTGCATGAAGATTTGCTATGATTTCTGCACTACTTTCACTTTTGGGGGTGAAAGTTTTTGCTCAGTACTTTCGCTCTTATTTACGCAAAATTTTGTTTGTGTTAACGCCTCGGGACACAAAACACACACAATTGCCAAATATTTTGCACTTACATAGAAACGCATGGCGTCCACAATAATTTTATGAATATTTTTTTAGTAAAAATTACACAAAACGCTGTTGTTGTTCACGTCACACAAGCGATTTAAATCGCACGAAAAACGCGTCGAAGTCACTCGCTGCACGCTGCTCGTCGCTCACTGGTTCAATGTCAAGGACAAAAACGTAATTAAAGCGTTTGCGCGACATTGCCAAAGTATTTATAGGCAGCCGCAAACGAAGACGACCGGCAGTGCGCATGGCCACAGAGCCAAAGCGTTTTCCCGGCGACAAGATTTTCCGGCCCAACTGGTTTCACAATTGTTGCCGTTGTCAGTTGAAGAGATCAGGCGAGGCGGCAGCGATGCGCCAATGTGGGCAGCACGGCACTGCACAGCATTGCTTTAACGAACGCTTCCTAAGCTCAGTCTAATTGACAATTTTATGAAACTCTGGCTCAAACTGTGGCTCCGGCAAACTCGTTTTCGTTTATTTCGCTATCACCGGGCAGCCGCATCAAACTCCAATTTGGCTGTCTCCACTTTTGGTTTCAGCTGCAACGAGTAAAAGTCGTCGGCGCCACGCTTCAATTGCAGCTGCTGACTGGCGTTATAAAATTTATATCAGGCAGGATTACGTTTGGGCTTAACATAAATTAATAGCGATTGCCTTGGGAATTTGCCAGCTAACTATCTTAAACGCTAACCATGAGAAACTGAGTACGTTTTAGCTGTTGCAGAATTTGTTAAAGAGTTGGTTCGCGTTTCGATGAGGTGGATTATTCAGTTGTATAAATCCCATTAAATATTTACGTGGCTTTACAGACATTTAATTCATTATTACAGTGCTAATAACAGTTTAATTGCCACTTAAAGTTAGTTAAACTCTTTTATTGGCACTTGTGTTTGACTTACGCAAGTAACCAAAATTACTTGAAAATTCTTGCTTTATTTGGGGTGTTAGTTTTCACGAATAAGTCAAAAACATTGATATATCCGAAACTAAATGAAGTATTTTAATTATATATAATATTTGAAATTATATAAAGAATGACCTTTGACATTCTTCAGCAAAAATTAACAGATCGCAATATGATTGTCAAGATGTTGAAAATATGTAACAAAAGTAAGTGTACTAAAAAGTTAAGCAATAATTAAAATTAAATTCAGATGGATTTTGCTTGTATATGTTTTATTAAAATATATGTTATTAAAAATACTGTATAAAGCTCATTTGGTCTATTGAAACATATGCATATGTGTAACTATATATATTCAGATTAGGTTACATTCATGTATTCTCCTTGTTGGCATCAGCAGGTCCTTAATGCAGTTGCTTCACACTCACGTAGCTGCTGGCATGTCCGTGTCCGTGTCCGAGTCCGAGTCCGAGTCCGGCGCCATAAATATCACCATGTCCGTAGCTCTTGTAGACCTGTGGATGGTGGGCGTGTCCCAGTTTCTTGACCACCGCATTGAAGCCATTGTGATCATCGGCGGTGTATTCCACAACACGTGTTGTTCCATCGGACTCTTTCAGAGAATAGCTGCCGTGCACCTTGTCCCCGTCCCGGGACTCCCACTGGCTCTTGTGATCGCCAGTGTGCGCATCCTTGACACCATAATCAAACTGATACTTGGGATAATGATGTGGCTCGTGCTTGTCGTAGTCATGGCCATAGCTGGCATAGCCCACGCCCAAGCCCAGACCCAGGCCTAAGCCATCATAGCCTCCATAGCCCTGATCAATGTATCCATGTCCGATTCCATAGCTTTTGTGCACTGGCTCCTCGTGCTTGGTCAGCACGCTGTAGCTGGTCGCAGGTCCATGTCCATGCGGTGCCGCCAGACCCAAGCCCAACAGGCCGATAAACAAAACTCCACAGAACAGTTGCATTTTGGTTGAATTCCGATTGGCGTTGTGATGATGTCTGTTGGTTCTTGTTGGAGCCACAGGTCGTTTTTATAGCGCTACCTCGGCCCACTGGGTGGTCGCTCTGGGCCGGAGCCATTCACCTGCCTTCGATTGGCTAATTAGTTGCTTATAATTGTAGTTTACCTTTGAGCGCTGAGCTGCATAGAAAATGTAATAAATTGTTTTTAGCCCAAAACACTTCAATTTAATTGTTGAAAATCAAATTGGAGGGCGTTCGTCTGTGAGTAATGCAAAAGTATCGAAAACTATGCAAACTACAATTCTATACTGTTCTATATGCTAAAGGGGATAAACTAAGAATTAACATTATAAAAATAAAATAATAATATTAGTAATTAACAAAATTATTATTAGTTTTGAGAACAAAAGATCAGCTACAATTTGATTTTGACAGGTAAAGAAATAATCACATTTAAGCAAATTGTGGATCAAGATGTGAACAAGATGGGTCCATCGATGTACCCTTTTTTACCCACTATTAATGGGTAGATTTAGAATTACAAATAAAGAACCAAAACTAGTTTCCATTAAAAAAATATTTGTTTTTCTAAGCAATAATAGGCAATAGTATAAATATTATATTTATTATAAATATTGTAAATATAAAAGCGTAGCTTGCATTAATTGCTGAAGTGGGTAAGCTATTCAAGGAAGTATTGGAACTATTCTAGATATCTTGAAATCGTAAAATTGAACATATGAAAACCGTTAGGTAAATATTACATTGATGACTTACAGCAATATCCGATAAAAGTGTAACAATAAATAATACTATTTATTAGCTTGAACATAAAATTGATTCTAGCATCGGCAAAAACTGAAAATAGATATTTTGTGAATGTCGACGTTAATTAGAATGTTTATTCTGACCTTCATTCCTGCTAGCGAGCCTATTCTTAATTCATTTAAAATCGAGCACTCCCTTTAATCACCTGAACTGAATGATAAATCAGCTAACGACCATAAATCATATTTTACACACAAAACAAAGCCGTTTAATTCGTAGCGCTTATAGAAAACATTAACAGGTATTTAGTTTAGCGCTAATTCGGAAGCATTAAGTGCAGAGGCCCCCCGAAGAGTTAGTATTAATGGCCAAATCGATTGCCCCCTTCTGCAATGCGTCTCAAGGTCGCTTGACTTTTCGGCTTTGGCTAACGGGGCGCAAAAACACTTGAAGATTGGCTTGGAAATGCAGCGAGGCGAGGCATTTGTAGTTTTTGGTCAATTTGAAAGCGGGCCACACTTGTTGATTGATTTCGAGCAGAGCAGGCAACAACAACAACAACAGCGTGAAATAAAATCACAACAACAATAACAGTTGTTCAAGCGTTGCCGTGTTGTTGGTCTGTTAACGCCCCATTTATTAGTTGTTGCTGTTGCCGTTTGGGCCGCTTTTAATTGGGCAATGGGCATCGGGCTACAAAATTATGAATACGAAGTTTGGAAATGGAAAATTTGCACAAATATTTGAAGCATTTTTGTATTTTACTTTTGCTAGCCTATTTAACCTCTAGAAAACTAATTAATTCACGTTTTATTTTGATTAGAATGGCCGGCTATAAAAAGGCTAGGGACTGTTCGTTTGGCATCACAGTTCCATTTGCGTCTTAGACCAAGCAACAGTCCCAAATCCATCAAATCCAATGGCTCAGAAATTGACTTTAGTGTGCTGCGCTCTGCTGGGAGTTTCCGCCGCCAGCTATCTGCCACATGGTGGCTACGAGCATGGCCATGGCATCGGCTACAGCATACAGACGCATCACGAGGCGCCGAAGAAGTGGCACAGCCAGGAGCCCGAACACCACTGGGCGCCACAGCAGCATTATCTTGTGGCAGCGGCACCTCAGGAGCACCACTGGGCACCACAGCATCATCAGGTGGCAGCGGAGCCCCACCATCATCCTAAATACCAGTTCGACTATGGCGTCAAGGATACCAAAACGGGTGACATTAAGCAGCAATGGGAGACACGTGATGGTGATAAGGTCAAGGGGGGCTACACCATGAAGGAGGCTGACGGACGCACTCGCATCGTGGAGTATACCGCCGATGATCACAACGGCTTCCAGGCGGTCGTCAAGCACATTGGACACGCCCACCAAGCGGAGCAGAAGTCCTATGATCACAGCTACTACGGACATGGTCATGGACACGCCAGCAGCTATGTGGACGTGAAACAGGATACAGGCAGCAAATGGTGGTAATACGAACGGACTGTGAATTTGAATGATCGCTTTAAATACCCTCTTTAACAAACTATTAATATGTACATAAATATTACGAAAATTAAATAAACAAAATGAATAAGTTGAGTTAAACTAAAATTAGTCGGTTTTTATTGTGGTAACAAACAGACAAATAACTTAAATTACATTTAAAAATGTTGTCAACGGGGTTTTTAGCATACTTTTTGGCGCAGCGTTTCATTTTTACTGCTTGCACTGCTTTATGAGAGATTTGTGTTAGCAGTGCACTGTCCACTGCTTGACAAGCAGCTCAAAAGTCTATATACACTGCTTGCAAAGGGTTTTAAAAAGAAGCCGTTACATTTTGCTGAAATTTTTCAATGAACTTTTAACAGCATTGCGAACTTATTAAATAAGTATTGCATGCATTAATGAATATTATCATACAACAATAAGTAAATATAAAAATTGTAAAGCTAAAATCTTTTTAATTGATATGAGTAATATAACCGCATACCAGATATTCATATATATTAAATAAACCGGTACAATACTTTAAGCAATTAAAACGTGGTAAGCAACTAGTTTGAAGCTTTGAATGCTTCTTCAAGTCCAACTCACTAACTAAACTTAAAAAATTTTCTGAAATCAACAAAAAATCCGATTAGCCCGCCGCCTCATATAAATGCATCAATTAAACATTAATTTATGCTGCGCAGCAAAGTTTTGCGGTCACATAAATCTGCAAGTGCTGCGAGACCGCAAGGCAAGATTGCCTTGAATCTGGCATCTGGTCAAAGGGATTGAAGCCCCGGAACGGCAAAAGCTTTTAAGTCCAGAGCAAAGCTGCCTATGTAAATGATGGGATGCATTTATTGGCTACAGCAATTCTCATCCATGATACGCGCCAAACTGTTGACAATTTGGGCAGGAGTCTTGCCCCAGATTGGGAGAACTCGTATGTAACCATATTTATTTGTCTGCAATCCGCATGTGCGAAAATAAAAAATAACCCTTGATTTTGGCTCATAATTCGCATTCGTACTTACGCTTGACCTATCCTACCTTTTGCCGCTTTATATGGTTTCATTAAATATGCAAATGAGCAGTGAAAATTGCGGCTGCCTTAAACGAAAAAAATTTAATTGGGAATGGTAAAAGCGGCCAGGTGAGTTCGAAAGACAAACGCAGACCCTGATGGGGAGAACTGCCAGAGACCCATCAGACCAGCCGTGAAATTTATACAAAGAGTTCTCATTGCACTTTGTGAGCTTGCCTGCCCTTACGAAAAAGTATAGCACATTTTTCGTGATCGTTATAAAATAGTATTTATATAAAGAGATATCTTTGCAATTTCAACTTTAAGTTCATACACCCTACGAATAACTACTTTTTTTTACCTTATTTATTTATTTATTATTTGAGACTTGTTTAAATTTTTCTCAGCAATCTTTACATATTAATTTAAGAAATAGCATAGTTTATTTTCTTTCATCTCAAACTAGCAAAAGGGTATGCATCCTTCGTCTTGTTGCATTAAATGCGAACCTCCACTGTTTTGTGGCTCGAGGGGCAACAGGGATCCGGAGTTACCGAGAGAAAGAGTCGAAAGTCGAATTAAATCGGCAAGTCCGAAATGAATGAAAGCAGCGAGAGATGGAATAAATGAATGAAACGAAATGTAATGAAAACGAAGGCGACGTTCACGTTGAAAAGTGCAACGCGTGGGAAAACGGTTGCCCTCTTCTGGGCGTCTCTGCTTTCTGTTATGACAACAAAAAGGAAAAGCGAAAAAAAAACAAGGCAGGAGTAACGGCCAAACAGAAAGTTTTGCCTGATTTCGGCGCCGCTCAAAGTATAATAATGTGCTGCTGCCGTCAACGACAACGACAGCGACAACGACAACGACAACAGCGACTGCGGCGAGGTCGCCGCATTTGCAGTTGCCTCCCAAAAAAGTGGGCGTGGTCATGGGCTGTGTAGCATGCGGCTTGTGCCGCTTCAAGTGCACACTTTCTCATGGCTTAGCACTTTGCTGCATAGTTCGTTGGTTTTTCTAGTAGCGGGGCGATTTGGGGTCGGGAGCTGAGATGGTTGCCCAGCTTATGCAACAAATAATTTAATTTTATGCTGCATACAAAAAGGAGCATCAGCTACAAACGAACCAGCGAACGAGCCAAACGAACCAACGAAGGACGACAACGGAAATGCCACTTTACGGCCTGTTTGACGGAGAAGTGGACGTTAAGTTGTGAATATGATGATGGAGATGAAGAGATGCAGCGATGATGATGATGATGATCATCATGACGATGGGGGCGACATGAGCAACAAGCAACAAGCGACAAACAAACTGAAATATTGCGCATACGACGCCTGGGACAGCGGAAAATCGCTGGCAATGAGGTCGAGCCGTAAAACTGGGCTAAATGTCGCATCAACAAACAAGAAGTCAGCCGGATAGGGAATCGTTTGTTGAGTGCCATAAAACCGAAGGCTTAGACATAAAAACAAATTGTAGCAATCGAGCCCGAGCGAATTATGCAATAATAAATTTGAACCATTCACCACACTCATATATGGACATAGTTGTTAAAGTTTGACTGTTAAACTAAGCTTAACTTAATTTAGCTTGGAAAAGAAATGATGTGATAAAATATGGTAAAAGGCAGACGCTTTTTGAACATATATATATATTATATAGATTTGAATCTGCTACAATAAACATAGCGATTTGATTTGAATGAAAACATCTCTTGATAATAGCCTTCTTAAAACTAACCGCATTTCCTATAGTAAAAATATATGTTATTTTTCGTTGCCATAGTATAAAAACAACTTATATTGATTGAACTTAAATTTTCGCTTGTGAATGCATCATAAAATTTGGCTTAAAACCCTCAGAAATGGTTATGCCGATTCTAAAATATCACCAGACGGTTTGTGGCACGTTTTCTTCCTTTGGCAGTTCCCATTAGCCATGTTTATGTTGCTTCCTTTACAGTAATAACAACAGATGTTTGCCCACAATTAAAGCACTCAAACGACCGCAAATGTTCGTATTGACGACGACCTTCAAGCGAATCTCAGACTACACTACATAAATATATATAATTTGGCTTAATTGCGCAAAATAATCATAATTTTTTCTGGCAGGCCGGCCACAAGGCAACAACAGCAGCAACAACAACAACCTAATTCCTTTGATGGGCGGCATTTTCGGGTTGAGTTCGGGCTGGGAGGGGCAAGTGCTGACCTGCTTTTGTTATCATCAAATGTTTGCCAGCACATGTGTGCGCAAAGTTTTCGCCGCCGTCGACACATTAAATGAAATTTAATTCCTGCTGCCGTCATAAGCAGGCAGCAGGCGTGTTGGTCCCTGCCAGGACAGCAGCTGGACAGGCTAGGAGCCAAGCCAAACCGCCAAAAACTGTAGCCGATGTGGCCAAAACCCGCTTTCTTGTCCCATGTTGGGGGATCCACTACCAAACCGAACCCCGATACCCGTTACCCCTTGGCATTGTACGTGTTATGCCAACATTTAAATGTTATTTAACGCTGCCCCAAAAAGTGGCCTGCTGCTGATGCTCTTGTTATGTGCTGGTGTTTGTGTTATAGTCTGTGGGCGTGGCACACTCATAAAACGTCGCACAGTTGTTGCAAAATTTGTGGCCTCAACGCTTGTCGTTTATTTAAAGCCGCACAACATTCGAGCCAAAATTGCCACTAGTATAAAAAAAAAACAAAAATTTCACGCTCATCTGACTAAATGGTTTTATAGCTTTGATATTTGCTCATTTGTGTATGGGCCAAAACTACGTTGATTTCAATGCCTTGTTGTTGTTGTTGCTGCCCTTGTTGTAATTTATGAGCGGTCAGTTTAGGGGCCAACACTCGCCGCACGTACCCCCCGCACTCTTCGGATCCTTCGTTCGCTTCGTTAGCCCTTTGCCTGGGCCCCCAAATTCATAAGCCAAGCCAAAAACCAATCATATCAAATTTGTGTAGCCTACTTCTGGCCGTTGCGGCTGTCTGAAATGCTTGCGTTGGCCATATTTCTGTGATTTTGCCTTTTCCATTATAATTCCGGGTATCGGGATTTGTATGTCTTAATCATATTTTATGTTTTATATTTCGCGCTTCAAGTATTTGATGGGTGACTGCCCGAAACGAGACTTTACTTATTTTTTTATTTATTTATATTTTTTTGCAAAAATGAAGTGTGAGGACTGTGGAGGCTGTGGGCAAGGCACACAACTTGTGGTATTATTCAGCTGTCCAAAAGGCCATGAAATGGCAGCCAAATGAACGAGGCGTGTTGTTGCGGGCCAAGACAGAGAGTCATGTGCGGTCACCAATTAGTGTTTATGTGAGCATTAATCTTCATTCTGGTAATGTAGAAGAGCTGCTGATGGATAGAGAAGGAGGGAGAGAGAAAGAAAGACTTATGGAGTATGAAAAACAGATAAAGGTATGAAAATTTCAGAGCCAAGTTCTACTCGTCATAACTCTTTTTATTCGTGTAATTTTAAAGCATAACTCCTAACTTCCTTCGACTAAAGTATTTTTGTTTTTTTTTGTTTTTTTTTTTTTTTTTTTTTTTTTTAGAGTTTTTAGTATTATTACACTAGATTTAGCTTAGCAACATATATTTTAAAACACATATTTTAATATTTATTTATTAGCAATCTTATGTGTATCACCGCAAAAATAATAAGTAATTATTTATTAATTACTAACATTTAACATTGAAAAATGTAATAAATCAGTGGCTTGTCAGATAACGCTTTTTGGTTGTTCCCAAAAATTTCTATCTCTGAGCTGACTTGTTATTGCTTATTTGACTTATAATCTTTCGTGTGTCATGAGGGTAACATACTGTATAAATATATATATGTATTTCTATATAAAGCTTAATTTGTTTTATTAAATTTTGGTATTCGTTTTTATTAATATAATGTACATTATTTTATGTCTATACAAAATTAAAATAAATATTCTGTTAAAAATTTAAGTTATTTTTAGAGTAGTTTTTATACGCTCTTCGCCTTTGTCTATAATATCTACTACGAAGGATAGGTAACAAGCATTTGGTGCTTAACAGTATTTGATGATGGCCATATTAAGCCATTTAAAATGAGAAAGCGAATCCGCTCTTAGTCAGCTCAAGTGGCCGAGAAACACTTGACTCGATTTTGCATAAATGCCAAATAAAAATCTTGGCCGAAATGCAACAGCGGGCACGGCGGAGGGCTGAACGCTAAGCGCTAAGGGCTAAGAGCTGCGGCCAGATCCGTCGTTAGGCTGCCCACAAATGCTCCACTTAACGCTCGACTAGGCACAAGGTCGGCAAAATCAACAAAAGCTGCGCTGCGGACTTTCGATAATTGGGGCCGGCATGAGCCCCAGGGATAGGGCCAAGACGGGGCTAGATTGTAGGCGGCTGCTTGGCTGGCCGGCACTTCATCAGCGGGGCAATTGAAGCGTGTGGCTTGGGCCGGACTCAGGTTTCTGGCCGGGCACTAAATTACGTTTAGTGGGTTAATAAAATGCCGAGCACTTTATGCAAATTGAATTAAATGGAGCTCAGTCCAGGATCTGGCTCGTTGGCCTGACTTCCGACAGGACAAGGGAAAGCGCTTGTAAAATGCGCTCCCAGCTGCTTTCTCCGAATCTCACTCTCTACATAAGCTACATTTAATGCATTATTTATAAAGGATTAGCGCATGGAGCAACTGTCATGCATCCCAAACGGAAGACGGCAAAAACAGGAAGGAAAAACCTTTGCCTAACGAGAATTACTAATTGCCACCGTTCTCTCTATGTGCCTGTGTGTGTGTGTGTGTGTGTGTGTGTGTGTGTGTGTGTGTGTGTGTGTGTGTGTGTGTGTGTGTATGGGTGTGTGTGTGTGTATTGTTGTGGTTTTTAATTATATGCATTATGAGACGCTCATTAACAAAGCAAATGAAGAAAGTCAAATGTGCAAGTCGCAATGACAGACGACGTCCTCACACGGCCAACGAACCTCAAACCTACCAAATTAGACAGACACCTGTACATCTGCTGTAGGTAAACATCATTTAAATGTATAAAACCTCAACAACAATAATAACGACAATAACAAGGATGGCACATTAGAGATGTGTTCGTGATATTACACATCATATCCTTGGAGATAAATACATAATTAATTTCAAGTTAATTGTAAAATAACAATGGAGAGGCTTTAGTGATTATATTATATTCAATTAGGTATTCTTAATTTAATACCTTATGTATTTTGTGTATTAATAATCAATCATTTATTTAATCAATTTCAAAAAATACAGGAAGTTTTAACAATCCTTCATTTAATTGAAAAATAACTGATATTTTATAATTATGTTTGTCATTTAATTTTCGAACTTGTTAAGTAAATAAAAATAATGTACATAGTTGCTATCAGAAAAGTATCTGATAATTATGCTGCACTCATCCCTAATACACACACACACACACACACACAGATTTGTTTGCAACTGAATGTAAATGAGTCAGTGGAAAACCTGTGCACGTGTGTTTCTGGAATGGAAAGTCCTTTTATGTGAAAATTTGTTTAAAAAATGAAAATATACGCCTCGACATTTTACATAATTAACTGACAATGAGTTTATGTATTCGTATTTATGCACGTAAGTACAAACACATAAAAGCACAGCCCTTCAGGAGTCTGTGTGTATGTATATATATGTATGTGTGCGGGTGTGTGCATATATGTTTCGTATGTAAGGCATTTAAACAGCCAGAAGCGACCGGCATCAACCCGTCCGCCAATTCCCAGGGGACTTAAGTTAATTATCACATTTTTTACACACAATTTTACTTTGCATTGATGCGTTACATTCGGGGAGGCGATGTGCTGGGGGGCGTGGCTAGGGCAAGCATTAAAGCGTAATTATGGGTATAATTTGTAATATTTCTGTAAAGCACATGATGTAAGCGCGATTAAACAGCTCCAAAAAGTTAAGTCAACTCATTAATAAGCGATTACCCATCATATAAAGAGTGTTAAATTCGATTGCTGCAGTTGAATAATGATTAAGCTCAAACAAGGATATATTTTATTTAAAAAAATTTAAATAAATAAATTGATTGATTAGAAATTTTATATTTGACTTTTTGCTGTACAATTTTTCATTATTATTATATAGAACTTATACCCCTTACTCTCTCATGTACATTCAAGACGCGTGCTCAACTTAGATGCCCTCTTATCAATTGTCTGGACAACATGATTTCCACTTTAATTGAGGGGACTGCGTAGTTTGTAGCATTTGCAAAAACAAACAAATACAATTATTTTCAAAAACATGTTTGTATTTGATTTCGGTGCTCGAAACTCAATCAAGTGAGCTAAGTAGACTGGCCACGTGCTAATTTGCCATAAAATGCACATAAAAAGAGCTCAGAATGCTGCGAGCACTCGACTGGTAGATACTCTTTACACAAAAAGCATTTTAAGTATGTAAAGGGAGGATAATCTGACTTGGTTGTAGACAAGTTACACAAGTTGCTCTTTACACCCGATTCTATGGATACTGGGTATATGGGGTGACGTTACCAATATCTTCTTCGCACATAACATTAATATTTATCAGCAATGCAATTACGATTAGGGCAGACAAACTATTGACTCTGGCGTTGGCTCTTTGCAGGAGAAGCCCCAAAAAACATGCCAGCCAAATTGTCAGACAAAGCGATGCGATTGCCTGGCAAAATTTATTGATTCGACGCATTGAAATAGTTCTCAGCGGAGCCATTTCAAAGATTTGTACGACAAATTTTTCGTCAGTTCCTGTGTTTCATTTCTGTTTCTTTTTTTTCATGCCTTTTCGCTGAAATAGCCGAAAATTCTAACAGACGCGCATAAAAATTCGAACACGCGTAGTTAAACACACATACACACTCGTTGAAAAAATGGGCTATAAAGTGGGCGTGGCAACGGCTATTCAATGAGACAAAGCGCGATTCAAGCTAGCATATTGGGATTTTGTCCACAACTAGCAATCCCTGGACGTATTTATTTTTTTTTTTTGGCAAGTGGAACATTTAGAGGGGAGGTTGGTGTAGATTTTGACTGCTATGTGTTGTCGCCTAAACGATAAAGCAATGACAAAAGTCACAGCGATTAAAGTTCAATTGGTGTGACCATCGATTGTTCGAAAAAAAGAAAAATTTAAATATATAATAGAAGGCAATTGAAACCAGGAAAATAAAAACAGCTTGTACTTTTCCTAATAATATTTTTTATGTAATATAATATAATAAATATACGAATATACATATGCTCAAAATTTAAGAAGTGCAGTATAAATTTAAAAGCATTACAAATATTTTTTGAGCTTTAAACTTTTTTTATTTTTGTTAATTTTTATCCCCATCCTAATTATGAAGATTTGACAAGTAAATGTTATAAACGAATATAATACATTTAAAATTATCCACAATTTTTGTAACAAAATTTTTCAAATATAATTACTTTAATTACTTTTACTTAACTTGAATAATTTATTTTTAATTGTCACTTTTCAAATAACAACCTGTCAATTCGATAAGCTTTTCAAGCCTTCATGAAAGTTCCTAGCAAAATTGCTCAAAATCGGCGTTATGTGTGTAAAAATTCCTATACTACAAAGATTTTTCATTTTTTCTACAAGGCCGTCAAATTTCGCTTTATTATTAATTCTAATCGTTTTACAGCTGATGTAATACAAATGTCAATTGCATTGATTCGTTGATCTACTGATCCGATCTGCTGTTGTTGGTGCCGATTTCAATGTATGCTTTCAACTAATAATATATATGCCAGTTCAGGTATGCTGACAATTATCAAACAAAATAAACTAAATGCTAACAGCTAAAACTAGACAAAAGTTCAAGTCTAAGGAGACATATCATGAGCTGTTGCTGCCTGTCACCAATCTAAATTATTGAGCGCCATTTTCAACAGCTAATTGCATATTTCGGAAGTTCTAAAAAGGCATTGAGGTGAACGAATTCTAACGGTACTATTAATTAGCCTCTAAAAGGCGGCAATAGCCACAGACGAGAGTGTGCTTGAGTATTGGGCAATTAGAGAACATTCTTAGAACCATTCCAAACTCAACTTTACCACCCAAACAAGACACTACAGATCCGAACAACAAATCTTGGATCTAATAATGCTTGAGTAGAGTCCAATTATTTGGGTACATTTACCTTATATATCACCCATGCAGTTGTTAAAGCGACCACAAAAAAGCCAAACAACTTGTTTAAACAATTCATAAACTGACTAACAGATAATTAGAACAAGCGCTCAGTGTCAATAGAGTAAAACAACAATGTGGATAACTAAATAATTAGTGCAAAATTTACGCAACGTTTTTTTTTTTTGTTTTTGGTTTTTTGTGTTGTTAGGGATTTCTGCGGGTTTTTGTTCATAAGTGCATAAAATAAGCAATGTGGTTTTATATAGAACATTTTGTTTTGAAATTAATTGATATGAAAAATGATAGGTTGAAATATTTTCTGTATGTAGTATTCCTGTTCTCAACAGATTGTATATATTGTGAATAATACTTCTTGCAGTGTATACAATAAGATGAAGGTATTTTATAGTCGCGCTTTTTATGTTTATCAAATAAATTGTTATTTTGTATTTAGCATCAATCAATCAATCAGTTTGGAGTTTTTACTGGAGTTAGCTCAAACAGAAATATTTAGCTTGAACATAGCTGAACTCAAAGTTTGTAAAACCTTTGCATTATGTTAAATTTAGGTTTATTATTCAATAAACTATAAATATAAAAATCTTAGGAAAAGATTCTGCATAGTTCGGGTACTAACTTACTTTACTAACTCAGTTCGGAGCTTCAATTCTCAAATAGCTTTAAGATAGAAACGAAATGATGTTACTTGATGATACTCACATTGAGATAAATTAAGATTTAAATCACTTTATAATTGTACTACATTTTACAACCTTGACTAAATTTTATAATCCACCCCTAGTTGCATACGTCCCATCAAAATTATTATTAATAAGCAACAATAATTCGCACGCAATCAATTTCTCAGCGCCAGATTGAATATGCCTGATTGTTTTGAATCCTCATTTTAATAATTAGCATCCACCTGCTAACAAAAATCTTCTCATATTTAAAAAATCAACTCAGTTCCAGTGTACAGCGAGGCACTTTCAACTGGTTCGGCTCAAATATAAAATCGTTGAAAGTGTGCAAAAAATTTTTAAATTTCAGATGTGCGCTAAAAACAAATAGAGATTTTTGTCAAAAAAGAAATGAAAAAAAAAAAAAAAAAACTGGAAGTGAGCCGGAGGGGCGTCACATTGCCAGTGCCAGTGCTATAAATAGACGTGGGAATTTAGTTGGTCAGATTCGGTATCTATGATGCATAGACCCGCAACTAATATAATTGTATGGTTCAGTGAAAAATCCAATTAATTGGTTCAGCTTTAGTTATGCCCGATAGTTCACTGGAAAGTCAGCAATAGTTATAGTTGCTACTAGTTACAGTTAGTCACACAACTGACGCAACAACAACAGCTTCAAGCCAAACGAACGGCCGTTGATTTATCTTGTTTTAAGTTCTCCGCATCCAGCAGTCTAGCTTTTATTTGAGTGTCAGCTGCGCTAGCAAATGCACGCGTCAGACACACACGCTCCCCAAACGGTGACAATCCGTTGACAACTCCATTACGGGTACGATTGAATTGCGAGTATTTTTTGAAGTGCGCCTTTAAATCTAAAATCACGTTTTACCGAAACCTGCGACTTGCATTGTCGCGCTTGCAATTTGCTTCCGCTTTATGTGTTCGATTGTGCCGCAGTCTCTGACTATATAAGAAATAGCTGCATCAACATGATATTCGGTGGTTGCACGCGAAAACAAATACTAGCAATTAGCGCGCTGGCCGCTGGCGTTATCTTGGCAATTGTTGCCATCATTGTGTTCAACAACCAACCGGAGGCCAAATTGCCACCTTGGGCACTCGTAAACAGGCAGCACAAATGCTTCAAAACACGTCCCAATACAACAAACTCAGCGCTGGAACTGGTGCATATTGTCTTTAGACATGGCATACGAACACCCGTCGACACCTTTCCAAATGATCCTTATATCAAGGACAGTTTTAAGCCCACTGGCTGGGGACATGTGACCAATGTGAGTAGCTTAATCGTAATTTAGTGCTTGGAATTCAGAATAATCCCACATTTTGATTATTCATTTGTGAAATTGGAGTTGAAATATTTATTTCCAATTTATAACAAACAAAAGTAGAGAAATCAAAAAATAATTTTTCAAATTTACTTAATTTTCAAAAAATGTTTAATTTGTTATACAGCGTGGCAAGAAGGAGCTCTTCGACATGGGTCGCTGGCTGCATCGTCGCTATGGTGACTTTATGGGACCGTATTACAGACCTGACGTAAGATTCAGATTAGCTGTCTATAAGTCAGCAGACTAAATATGATCAATCTTCTATATGTAGCGACTTCATGCTCAAGCTACAGCGTCACCTCGAGCGCTGATGTCGCTTCAAACAACGCTGGCCAGCATGTTTGAGCCACGCGGCACAGCCATGGAATGGAATAAGCAGCTCAACTGGCAGCCTATACCCATTGTATCTGAGCCACTGGATCAAGATTCGGTATGGCATGGAATAATCACTTTTTGTTTTGCACTGTGTTATATTTATTCTGTATTAACAGTTGTTGTTGGTGCGCACGCCCTGTCCGCGTTACTTTGAGGCACGCGACGAGGTGTTTAAGCTACCTGAGGTAATCGCTCAGCAGGAGCCCTATGCGGATATGCTTAGGGAACTGAGCAATCTGACTGGCATGGCCATGCGCAATGCTGAGGACGTTAACTCCCTGTACATAACGCTGCTGGCCGAACAGGAGTTTGGCTACAAGCTGCCCAGTTGGGCCAATGATTACTTTCCGGCACGTATGCAGTTCCTCGCCGAACAGAGCTATGTCTACAATGCTTATACACCAGAGATGCAGAAGATCAAAGGTGGACCATTTCTGCGCAAGATGTACGATGAGATGCTGGCCAAGCAGGCGGGCACACTGAAGCCCAAGGATCGCGGCATGTTCATCTACACTGGCCACGATTGGACTGTGGGTAATATACTATCTGCGCTGGGCCTGTGGAAGCGTCAAATGCCCCGCTTTGCTGTCATGGCCATCTTTGAGATGCACCAGAATCGCCAGACAGGAGAATACTATGTGGAGGTAACGGAATAAATTGAATTGCCGTCAATTCTTTAAATGTTACAAGTCCAAAACCATTTGTAGATCTTTCTGCGGAACGACGAACATGGCTGTCTGGAGCAGCTAAAGCTGGCCGACTGCGAGCTGCAATGTCCACTGCATCGACTCATTGAACTGAGCGAATCGGTGCTGCCCAATGAGCCCGTGGAGCAGCGTTGTCGCGCTCATAACGCCGACTTTGTGGAACCACCGCCTCGCAAAATCGACCGGCAATAATTTATTGAAACAGCATTTTAGAGTTTAGAGAGTGCAGTATTAGACGATGACAGCGGGTCATGAAATAAGCAGAAAAATATCGACAATCGACAATAAAGATACTTTTTTAATTTACCAATTTTATTTATTGTGCTTTTCACTCGTGGCTCAATTTGATTATATTTAATTTTTGTGCAGCGGCTTGTAAATTGTTTGTTTGTGCGAATTGAGCAACATCCTCTCTCAAACAGCTCGCTATCTTTTGCAAACATATTCTCGACTCTCTTGAGTTCGTTCTACATAATCGCGACTTAAAAGCCGCTCGGCTTCTATTAGTGTAGTCACTATACGCGTGAGTCTCAACGTAGCTGGAAGCTCGCAATTAAGAAAAATAAAAATAATTTTCACAAATATATATATGTATATATATAAAATGTTGCCCAAGCATTTTGCTGCACTGTTGCTCTGGCTGTGTAGCCTCCTCTTCGTGCGAGCAGCAATTGTGCCCGTTAACGAGCCACAGGATGAGGCCAAGCTCGAGCTGCCCAATTCAAACTCAACATTGGAACTAGTGCATGTGGTAAATTTATGTCAAGTCTTATAATTGCATTCACTCTGTTTGCGCGATATACTACTAAACGGATATGTGTACGTACATATGTCAGGTCCGTAGAGAGAATGCAAATATTGTTAACAGTTAAAGTGTCAAAATAATTCACGTAGATAGCAATTCAGCCACGCGACGAACCATAAAATGTAAAAATGTGTTTTCCACATTTATGAACTACTTAATCTTTATTAATAAACCATAAAGACGCTTTAATTTACGCATGTCAACTAGTTTATCAGTTGAGATTCATTTTTTGAGATGTTGTTGTGCTGAGTTAGCACAAACTAATGAGCCCCGGGTGGGGCAATTTTTATTCATTTAATATTTTTAAAATATTTTTTATGAATTTTTTGACGCCTACTTACTGTGTTGGCTGTGTGGTGTAAGCATTAGAGCTGTGTTGGACAAAAAAAAAACAGTGTATTATGGACAAGTGTGGTGAGTGTTGTGTCTAAGCGTTCGGTGGCCATCGAGGGGGCGCCAATAAGCGCTCCGGGATGCCACGGATAGCGGCAACCAGCACGTTGCCTGGCTGGTTTTCCTCCGCAGGAAAGCTTGGCGCATGGAGTTGAGATTAGTTGACATTCAGTTGAGATTCACTTTTTGTTGGCCCACATTGTATTTTAGTGTATTAACATCAACAAATAAAAGGCGCTGAAATATAAATACAATTATCAAATTGGTTAGTACAGTTATTATACGTTATGTACCTTTAACATTAGCCAGACCAGTTTAGGCCACACGACGTATACTTAATGCAGTGCCAAGCAATGCTAACATTAATTAAAGCGATCCAACCGGTTTGTTGAGCAAATGCAAACTAATTACATTAATATTTTCCTAATTGCAATGCAGCATGCAACTTCATACAGAACTTTTAATGAGTTACCTAAACATGTAGAATTGGCGTAGTGAAGAGTTTCTGACTAGAAAATACCCTGTAACAAGTTTGTATTTTGATTTTGCAGACAAAAGGTATTTATGTATAAAGAAATAAATACATATATTTTTAAACTGAAACATAAATTTAAAAATTGTTACACGGCATATTAAAAAATCACTCCTCACTCAAAATTGAAAGACTATGTAATATAGCTTAAATGCTGCTTGTGTGCAAGACCAATTTATGTTCGGCACCCCGTAAATAACTGTTTTTATTTTTAATTATTCGGATAAGTATAAGTATAAGTATATTATAAGTATAGTATACGGTTGATTGCACACAAGGTTAAATAATACTTTTGAGTGTACAAGTATTTTCTTTTATTTTTAAGTGAATACAATTTGTGTTTGTTTCTCTTACAGCTATTTCGCCATGGGCCACGCACTCCCGTAAACACATACCCCAAAGATCCGCACATAAACGTAACTTACGAGCCCTTTGGCTGGGGACAACTGACAAATGTAAGCCAAAAAATCTTTTCAATGTTTAATACGTAACTAAATTGTTGACCCACCAAAAGGCGGCCAAAGTGGAGCTCTATAAAATAGGCAAACAGTTGCGCAAACGGTACAGGGACATTCTTGGGCCCTATTATCAACCAGATGTAAGTTGAAATTCGGATTTAAGTAAAGATGTATAGCTAATCGATACACGAATGCCAGCTGGTTCACGCACAAGCCACGCAGTCATCACGCACCATTATGTCGTTGCAGATGGTGCTGGCAGGTCTGTTTCCGCCGGAGAACACGCCCATGGAGTGGAACATGATGCTCAATTGGCAGCCCATTCCAATCTACACCGAACCGGAGGCAACAGATAAAGTAACGATGCAGCAGAAAATTCTTGCATAGGCAGCCAATTAATATGTATTATAAATAATCGATTTGCAGCGCCTGCGACAGAAGGTGCCCTGCCCCCGGTACGAGGAGGCCGTTTGGGAGGTGATGCATCTGCCGGAGGTCGTCGCGGTGCATGAGAAGAACTCAAAACTGCTGCAGGAACTAACCAACCTGACGGGGCTCAATGTGAGCTATTCGCACGACGTGACCAACGTGTTCATCTCGCTGCTTGCGGAACAGGCCTACGGCCTGAAGTTGCCGCAGTGGACCGAGGACTATTTCCCGGACAAAATGCGACCACTGGCAGCCCAATCGTATGTCTATGATGCATACACGCCGGAACAGCGAAAGATCAAAGGTGGCTACTACCTGGACGACATGTTCAAGCTAATGCAGTCGAAGATCGCGGGAAAATTGGAGCCAGCCGGCAGGAAAATGTACATTTCCTGTGCACACGATTGGTCCATTTCGAATGTGCTAAGCGCCTTAAACGTTTGGCAGAATCAAATGCCGCGTTTCTCGGCCCTGATTGCCATTGAGCTGCACCGACGCAATGACAGCGGTGACTACTTTATCGAGATCTACTTCCAAAATGATCCCAACCATCCGCCGCAGCTGCTCCCGGTGCCCGGCTGTGGCAAGCAGTGCCCCATTGCGAAGCTAATGGAACTATCCAAGGATGTGCTGCCCGATGCTCCGTATGAAGAGCTGTGCATCGCCAAGGGCACCAGCGATGGCACTCGCATCAGCTATCACAAATGATAGGCACACGGCCTAATCCCACAGTATTCACTATATTAAGTCTTAACATCATGTTTACTTAGAAGATCAGTTAGAGTTTCCTTTTGTGTGCATATAAGAGGCTTATGAAATCTATATTAAAAGTAACTCGCAGTCGAATGATTGATATTTGATTGATTTGCACGCCACTCGAGCAACCTAGGTCAATCTGGAAATTAGTGTGCGTGTGTATTGTTGCTCCCCTCTAGTCGAGGATGGTTTGATAAGTTATGGGTCTTCATGTATGTATATATACGTATACTAATATGAGATTTGCAGTTTAGTAAAAGCTTTTTGGTAAATCGGAAACATTTTAAAGATAAGATAAAAATAATACTAAACAAACAAAGTTTAACTAATTAGCCTTATCGGCTTTCTTTTGAGACGGAACACAAACAGGTTTTATTAAATGCTTGCGCATTGCGGGGAGTGTGGAGTAATTAATTCTTAGCTTTTAATTAATTATTAAGTAATGTATACAAGTACTTCTGCTTATCATATATGTAATCTATTAAAGTCGATTTAAAATGTAACCCAACTTTTTTTTTCATTCAAATTAATGGGTGATTAAAAATTGTCTTGAAAAGAAATTTGATATATAATCATTTTTGACAATTTTTTGTATAGCTTACAAAAAATAGTTCTTGTTAAGCTTTTAAATCTAATTCTTTAAATTATCCATAAAGAATGTGTGGAGTGGACTATTCTTGTGGTTATCGTTATTATCAAATATAATCGATATTTTTTATCTTTACTTATTATGGTATTACGTAAAGTTTCTTTCCCTTTCTACAGATCGTCGCGCACTTCTGTAAATTTAAATAATTAGTGTAATTTGCTAAATATTTAAACAACTACTGTTTATTTATTGTTCAGTGAATGTGATACATATTATTAGATTAGGTAAAACTTTCTAGCTTATCTTGTATGTACTAGACCGTTATTTTAATTAATTCTCAAACTGCCCCCGACTGCAAATTAAATACACGTTCGCTAAGACGTTTACTACAAAACTAATATAAAGCACACTGCAGATGATCTTGAAGCAAACAGTTGGCATTTGAACATTTCGTATATAAGTTATATATATCTATATATATACCTTATCCAGAAAAAAATTAAAGCAACTTCCGTGCAATAAAAAAAATTTAATAAAAAAGCGACATTTAAATTTAAATTTAGCACATGGAAACGCATTATAAAAAACATTGATAAAACAATAAAATAAGCACAACAATAATGTAAAACTGACTAATTAGCATATGTTTGATAAAGTAACAAAGCAAACAAACATAAATTGCAAAGGTTTATTACGGTCGGCATGTCGTAGAATCTGGTGACGAATTTCTTTGGGCATGTTTTATGGTGTTGTGCGTGTGTATTAGTGCATAAGTCGCGCCCGCGTTTTAAAACGCCTCAAATGTAGAGCTATTGTTGTGGCGGCTTTTCAATGTACGATCAGTTACGAGCTACGCAACACACAATAGACATACTCGACAACAACAACACTTACAGCAACAGCAACAATAATAACAACAATAAGCAAAAAAGTAATAATAGTCAAAAGCGACGACGGTGACGAAAGCATTTGGCGATAATGAAACGATAAAAGACATATGTTCTGGTTCTCTTGGGTCTGCTCATCGGTTCTATGGGCTTCGTATGGTGTGCAAAATATATGACAGTGCGACGTCAGTGCTCCGTGGAACAGCTGAGTTATCCGTTATCCGGTTATACGCTTATCAGCTCGGTCGAAATCTCAAATATAGCGCGCATCATAAAATTACATAGCCCAGGGCCTTGAGTTTGTCAAAAGTAAATAAAAATATTCTCAACTTTGTATGGATGATAACAGAAAAAATAAGACAAATAGTGCCCGAAACTCTTTTATTCAAATGCTGAACTGGCGCCCTCAAAACTCGTTTCACGACGACTTTGCAAATTAACAATAAAATGTCTGCTTTGATGTTGAATTTGTTTTTGTTTTATAAACAACATAATTAAAGGTATCGCATCGCCGAAAAAACAAAGGCCCCCAAAAAACCAAAAAAGAATCGAGTTCTCTGTGTTTCAACTGACTTGTGTTTTTGTGGCCGTTCAGATCGCGTCAACGCTCCCGCTCTGTTATTAGCGCTAAGCAAATATATACATACATATACAATAAAACGGAGAACCCCCAAGCTTGAGCCCCGGCTAAGCCATATAAAGCACCTCTACCAAAATGCCGCGTTCGCATTTCACTAGGAAACATTGTCTAGCGATGACGGGCGGCTTAATTGCATTGGCTTTGCTGATCTTGTGCTTTACACACTCGACGGTCATTTCGGGCAAGATCACCGATCCTGGCACCGACGAGTCTACGCTCGAGCTGTTGCATGTGGTAAGTCCAAGAGTCGAACAACAAACGAGCCCAACAAAAAAACAGCTGTCGAATAACAGCTGTGTCTATTACACTGTGAAACAGGGCCAAAGCTTTCAAGCGAAAAGTTATAATAAAATAATAAATAATAATAAAAAAATAATATATAAGTTATATGAAAGTGATCCATTGAGTGATAAGAAATAAAAGTGATCAAATCATTGGCTTGTACTTTAGTATTCACTGTTTAAGGATTAGGCATAAATACTAAAGGTTTATATAGAATGGTTTAAAAATACATTATAATTATGATAAAGGTGTTAAAGATATAATGAAACTTACGTCATCATTAAATTTGCATTTCTATAATATTAAAAAAAGTCTACTAACAAGTAATTAGGTCAGGTATTAAGAGTGTTACAGTATATTTTATCGTCACGTTTTTTCAAGAAAAAGCAGCTAATAATACAAGAACCAGTTGCAACGTTCGTAATTAACCTTTTAAACTTGGCCTTGACTGTTAATGCAAGCTTAAGCAATAAAACAAAAGAACAAAAGAAAATAAAATACATGTTGCTGATAAATACTCGACATAAAATGTTAACGTGCGCAGCTTTTAACCGACATGTCATGTTTGTGTAGCACAGTGTAGCCGTGTAGCGTTTAATTATTTCATGAAATTATATCAGCTTAGTACGTTGCCAGCGGAGGCAATGGACGAATGTTGAGCGATAAGAGCAAATTCTATACGCATACACAAATAAGCATTAAATAGTATGTACCATCAGAACGGAAAGTGAAGGCGTTCGGAACGCGACAGGTAGACAGCTGATAATACACAAGTTTACAGTTGTATATTCCTATATATATATTTATATATATATATATATATATATATATATATATATATATATATATATATTTATCAGTTGTTTTAATTGATCTTTAATTGAATCATGCAAGTGTTTTAATAATAATGCTATAATGCCAGTGATTATAACCAGATTTCGTATCATGGCTTAATAACTAGCCAGCCGTAAAGCTTGTAATAAAAGTTCGTTAGTGACATTGGCGGGGAACTCGTATATGTTGTAGAAGTTAAAAGTTTATTATAGAGTGGAGCGTTTTTCGTGCTTTTCAGCGTGCACTCACGCCTCAGTCGCCTGACTCAGTATTACGTGTTAAAATATCGAAGTGACTTCATACATACACAGATTTTAAATAATATGTGTGATTAACTTCATACATACACAGATTTAAAATAATATGTGTGATTAACAATTAACAGTAAATAATATAAACAATTTAAATACAAATGAATAATATAACTTGAAAGGCGATGCTTGTGTTTAGTTAAAAAAAATATACGAAGTGGCAATTCCATTCACAATTCTTAAACAGCAAAATAATTTATTAAAAAAATATGTTTTTCTAATGTTAAAAAGTATAATGGGCAACTTAAAAAATTACTTACAACTGCTGTAATACTAAAAAAACTGGTCTCTAAATCAGATGTACGCATCACCCCTGGCACAAAGATCAACAAAACTAAACAAAACAAAAAAATAAAAAATGTTCAAACCAGCTACATACCTAATTACAATTTTAGCTACTCGTTTCACCCGACTAAACAAAACAAAAAAGTTGAAAACAAAAGCAAATTAAAAAAACCAGTTCACAAACTTTTAAAATGGTCAGACCACAAACTGCGACGCACTTTTATTATATAAATATCTGTAAACGTTTCACTTGGTAAAGCTGCTTATTGATGCTCTGAAAACCTATATAACTGACATAGAGATAAGTTGACCAGGCTAGTCCAGGGCTGCTGACCTTCAGGCAGGCCGAGGCCGTTGCTTATCAGTAAACTGGCCACGCGCAATTTGAATCGAATCACAAATGCTGCAGGAAAAACTTCCGCAAATCTCTAATTGTAATGCCAGCTCGAGCGTGCACAACTAGCGCGGAGTTGGGCGCGGATTGGTCGCGGGTTGGTTGCGGGTTGGTCGCCAGATGAGCTGGGATCGGTGGGTATTCGCATAATGACAGCACATGTTTGACTGCTTTGCTCTCCGCTGTCTCTTATCAGAGTCGCGTGCGCGGTGCAGATTTGTTATTCTAATTGTTGCTGTCGCTAAAGCCACAGACGCTGACTAGACAGTGCAGTGTAACGCATCTATGACATTGGCTAAAAATAGCGCATATAAACAAGTCTAATCTGGTAATATGAAAAGCCGCAGGTCGAAAGCTCAGTGTTACTTAATAATAGATAACAAACATTTTTGCAGCTCTTCACTAAATATTCAAGCAATCAACTTTTACTAGACATTGAATTTAAACATAAAATATATTGATACATATAAATATATACTTAAAGCTTCTTATAATTTCTATAGTTTTAATTGTAATCAACGTAATAAAGATACCTTAATCCGATTAAATAGAAGTGTGATTTTCACCTAATGTCATTGAAACTTCAGCCAAGCTAATTAAAGCAGCGAACGGGAATGAAAGTTAAAAACTCGAAACTAACACTGCATACATTTGTACAATTTTCAGGTCTTTCGACATGGACCACGCACGCCGGCGGACACATATCCAAAGGATCCCTATGTAAACGAAACCTACTATCCATTTGGCTGGGGACAAGTTACAAATGTGAGTCGAGAACAAGTTGCAGCAAAACTTTTTCCCGAAAAATTAAAAAAAAAAAAAACAAAATGGAAATAAAACCAAAAAGTAGAAAAGAGAACCCTCTCGCTTCCCGTCCAACCCGAAAACCACGCAGCAAAGCATTTAAATAAATTGAAATGCAAATGTTTGTCGTGGCGGAGGACGGGCAAAATGCGGGGGTGGCATGTGCTGCATTAACATATACACATGCATATGTTTATGCAATTGCAAAAATGCAAGGCATTTATTATTTTATAACATTGCGCTCTCTCTCGCTCTCTCTCCCTCTCTTTGCTTGCTCTCTACATGTTTCTCTGTTTCTTGCCGGCTGTTGTCTCACGTGCCATCCGCCCATGCCATGTAATAAATCAACGCTCAGAATGGCAAACGCGAGCTGTTCAACATTGGGAGCTGGCTGCGTAAGCGTTATGGCAAATTCCTGGCACCCTACTACAGTCCCGATGTGAGTAACCCAATGCTAACGAACCAGCCACCAGACTCCCGTTTCCCTTTCCCTGCTGGCGACGAATCGGTAGCCGGGAACCGCCGGACGGGTGTCTGATAGTGCGGACGTTTACAAATTGCAAAGCTCAAGCGCGCTTGCCTCATCACTCAATTTCTTTTCCGTTCTCCCCGCTCTCGTTCTCGGTATCGGTCTCGTTCTCGTTCCCGTTCGCATTCTACATCTTCAGTTGGTGCACGCACAGGCGACGGGCGTGCCACGCACACACATGACCATGCAGACGGTGCTGGCCAGTTTCTTCCCCCCAAAGGGTACGGCCATGGAGTGGAACAGCAAGTACAACTGGCAGCCGATTCCGGTCTTCTCGCAGGAGCTAAATGAGGATACGGTACGTCAGCCTATCAATAATGATGGCATCATCAATTGCAATTGATTTATATCTCAATTTACCTTATCGTGAATTCAACGCCAATGCCTGATTCGGGTCCTACTTTTATTTTAAATTCAAACGAGCTCAAAACTAATTTAATTGGCAAATTCGAACCATTTATAATGCTTTATTTGAACCAAGGATAAAAATACCATATAAAATGGATTTGTGCACAGATAACAATCAGAAGAAAGCAACTTTGATCTCATAATATACACAGACATATATATGTTTTTAATCAGCTCAATTTCGTCAACTTAGTCAGGTGCATCTATACAATCGAGACAATAATAATCACAAGCAAAACAACAAAAATGCTATAATTTGCGTACTCTGTAAAAAATTTAATAATTTTTGTATGAAATTCATTCTGTGTTGCAATCCGCAGTTACTTCTTGTGCGAACACCCTGTCCACGCTACTTTGAAGCCCAGCACGAAGTTTTGGAGTTGCCCGAGGTTAAGAAGGAAATCGAGCCCTACCTCGAGATGTACAAGGAGCTGTCAGCCCACACGGGTCTCAACTTCAAAGAGCCGGAAGATGTGCAATCGCTGTATCTGACATTGCTCGCGGAACAGGAATGGGGTCTGGAGTTGCCCGAATGGACTAAGGAATATTTTCCCGAGAAACTGCAGTTCCTAACCGAACAAAGTTATGTGTATAATGTGTACACGCCCGAAATGCAAAAGATCAAGGCTGGTCCTTTCCTGAAGAAGATGTTCAACGAAATGCAACAGAAGCGTAACGAAACCCTGAACCCCGATAAGCGCAAGCTCTTCATCTATACAGGCCACGACACGACTGTGGTAAATATTCTGTCCGCTTTGAAGATCTGGGAACGCCAACTGCCACGTTATTCGGTCATGGCACTCTTTGAGCTGCACAAGAACAAAGAAACCGGTGATTATTGGGTGGAGATTTATTTCCGTAATAATCCTAAGGCGCCAGCTGAAAAGTTGACTGTGCCCGGCTGTGAGTTCCAGTGCCCGTTGGACAAGTTGCTGGAGCTGGCTAAAGATGTGGTGCCCACCGATGCAGATGCCCACCGATGCGATGCCAAGAACGAGCAATTCACAGAGCCCCCACTGCGTGGCCCATAGAAAAGCTGAAGCTAAAACGGATGCCGATTTCTATTTGAATCGAACAGGTGCTACAACTCAGGGAAATTAAAGTTAGTTAGATTAAGTCGAAAAATGTACACTGATTAAAGATTGTGTAGAAATTCAGTCAGCTGTCTGGTGTTAGACATAGCGTCAAGAGAAGCGCCTCATGTGGCAGCCAAGTTGGCTCATTTCCGCTTGTGGCGCCGCCATTGCCCAATAGGCCGCTTCCGTTTGCCTTTTGCCAGCTCCGCAAACAACTTCCGCACTTATTTAGCCAGCTTCCATCCAACACAGCCCATACGACATCTCTCTCTCTCTCTCTCTTTCTCTCACTCTCTGTCTCTCTTGCTCTTTCGGTTTGTATCTTCGAATCTCGCCCGCCCTTTGGCTTTGCTCATTTTTGCCAAGAGGTGACATTTTTCGCATTGCGGTTTACCATAAACTATTTCATTGGGGAGCTGTTGTCTGTGTATATTAGCAGTGCTCCATGCTTGGAGCAGCGGCACCATTGCCATTCCCCCCACACACCCCACACCCCATCCAGTTCACCATTGTTTACTCGTGTGCGTTGCCCATCTGTCTCACAGCATCCCGTTCCCTCTCCCGTTTTGTGTGCTTTTTGCACATATCTGTAAACTTTATTTGTCAACGGGACGCATATGTTGTGTGCTTGCCAAAAAGTAAAGAAAAGGACAAGGAAGACAAAAAATATGAAAGCAAGGGAATCATATTCCGTACTCAGGCTCACAGTCTGCATTTGCGTTGTTATCCTTGTCTGTTTGTTGTTGCGTTTAATTTTGCTTAATTTGATTTTGGTGGCACTATAAGGCGGCATAAAGGACTGTTCCCGGCGGGGGAATAGGAATTCAACAATGCCCCACAAATCTACAATCACAACGAAGATTACAGTTTACATTTTATATGATTAATGAGAAAGCGCTGCGCGAAATAATTAATCGTAATTTAAGGTCTAGTCACTAAATTTTACCAAAAAAAGGAAACAGGTGTCCGTCATATATTTTTTGAATCGAATTCTACATGAATATAAGTAAATTCAATAGACATATATATGTAATTTGGTTAATGTATGAATAAAAGAAGAGTGATTGTTTATTGAGGCAGCCTGCAGCGGTTTGCAGGGTATCTCCTAGTCGAGTACCCCCTCTTACTTGTTATCCCTTGTAGAACACCTGGTCTCTACCCAACTCTCTCTGGCTTGCTCGCTCACTCAGTCTCCGTTTTTTGGACATACGCGCTATTTATATTTTGTATGATGTTTTTAAATTTTGTTGATTTTTACAAAAGTATTTATTTTCGTTTTACAAATTTTACCTGAATACGTTGCTATGAATATAGAAAAAAGAACTAAGAGCCTGCTGCACTTAAACCTAAGCAACTTCCTTTTGCTGGCCTTTTACCGCATCACTGAGAGGTGGCAATAAAAATCCACAACCTTTTTTGACAAATGAAACGTGCAACAAACAAGACGCCAAAGCAGCTGCTGTTGCAGCGGGCAGAGCTCTGGCCGGAGCCCCAGCCGGAGCCTCTGCCTGAGCCTGCGTCTGTTCCTATGCCTGTGCCTGAGGCTGAGCCAGTGCCAACAAAGATTTATGTATTTTACAGTGTGTACGCTTTATGCGAAACTAAACGGCAAACAGTTTGAGTGAAGAAAGGCACTGGTTGCATTTTGGCCTGGCTGGCTGCTTCTGGCTTTTGGGCCAACATGTTTTGCATATGCGCCTGACAGTCGGGGCTGACAGAAGGAGAAGCGGAGTACATAAGTCTATTGTGCCCTTTAATAGACTGTGCTGCAGTAGGATCTGGCAGCCGGCAAACATTTGTGCAGATTATTAATATGCATCCCATCTCAGTTGCACTAGCTCTCGGAGATTAGTCCAGAGCAGGTGTGGCACACTAAGCGCGGCGAGCTTGGCCAGCTATCGACAATTTTATCTACTAGGCCAAGCGCAAAGTTTGTCGCTCCGTATCGGAAAGTCGTTAGTAAGCTGACCACAAAAAGAGATGTGGGCAACTGCGGCCGGCAGAGTCAGTTGCCCTGAAAAGGTTTTATGTCTAAGTCGCAGTCGTCTTGACGCTAAAAACAAAAGAAGAAAATTAAAGTTTATCCAAAGACTTGCACTTAGTCCCAAAAGTTTTCTTTTTCGCAAACTTTTCTGACTGAGCTTGTCTCGGTTCTCTAAGTAGATTTGTTGCCCCTGCCAAATGTCTAAAGCTACGAAACGACTTTTTATTGGGTGAGTCAAGTTTCGCCCGCCACATAAAGTGTCTGCATAATACGTGAAATAATAATGCTAATATGTTAATTCCAGATCCCAGCATCACTGGAATATCATTTTATAGTAGTGACCAGCTCTATGAAAAACGCTTGTACAAATTAAGTTACTTGTGTCGTACCTGTAATTGTCTTTATGTTATATCCGGCTCGATCGACCAATTTACCGCTATGTAGCAATGCTTCGATTGTCATTACTCACTTTCACAATAGCACTAATTATTTAAAAGGCACAAATACTTTTTTTTTTATATATTTTTGTATATTTTTATTAGAAATTCATTTCGCTGTCGCTTTTGGAATATTAACCGTTTATCAGTCGTTGCCACATCGGCTTAACAAAAATGATGCTAAAATATGCACACTTTTAGTATATACATTTTTACTAAAATAACTATCGATACTTATCGAATTTATTTATATTTGAACAGAACGAATTCATAACTCAGCATATCTGCACAAAATAGTTTGTAGTAGGTCATAATTACAAATTGCTTTGAATATTTATTTATAAACCAGTAAAAGACAAATTTTGTAAAAACGTATTGTAGCTTGCCAGTTAAATAATATATTTTTTGAAACCATAAGAAATATGAAGAAAGTACAGATCTTTATTAGGGATAACATACTAATTTTAGCTACCGTAATTATAATGGTTATTTGTGGATTTTTTATATTAACTTTATCGGGCTTGAACCACGAGGCACCTAAGATTAGATCGATCATGCTGAATACTTTTCTGGTGATCGTTCTAATGTTCGTGATCAGTGACACAATCAAGTTTTGTTTAATGTCAATGGACGCAGCCTGGTGGCCACGTGCGCAGGATGAGTTCTTCGTTGATGAACAGGCAACCATTCACCAGCGCAAGGATTACCTAAAAATGCGGATTAACACGCTGCACTCTCAGCTGAATTTTATGGAGGAGCATCGCAACGAGCAACTGAACCTGATGTACCAGCATAATGCCAAGGACCTGTGGCTTTATGGCAAGTACTTCTTCCTACTGATGTGCCTGGTTCTACTTACGGAAAAAGAGTTATACTACTATAATACCAATTTTATAAACAAGCTATTCTACTATAACCAAACGCACACCCGAGGACTTAATTCTTTGAAGACCATTAATGACGTTTACGTGTTTGTGGAGTCTGTAATCGTGGCCGCTTTCAACCCGGATCCGCACGAAAAGGGCACATATCACTGGATCTACGGGGACCACACAGCCAAGTTGGGGGTTACTCGAATGCGCCAGTTGCGCAGAAAAGAAAATTATCACATGGGCTGGGATGGCCCAGAATTTTCAACAGCCGACTATATGCCCGACTGGGAATTGCCTTATGAACGAATGGCCTACACAGACAAGTATTGGAAAATCTACGAGCCTTGGCTGCCGATAAATCCCACGCATACCTCATCGGAGAGGTTGCTACTCAATTTTAATCATGACGGATATTGCCATAGCTATCCGGAACTGTGTGGCTACGTCACGATGCTGGCACGCAGCTATAACAACAGCATGAAGGTTATTGAATATCTCAAAGAGCATAATTGGCTCACGAGGAACACATCGGCAGTTTTTATCGACTTTACGCTTTTCAATGTGGATGCAAAAATCTTCACCATGTGCACCCTGTTTGTGGAGCAGACGCCCTTTGGCACCATTGTACCCGGAATTCACATAATTACGACCAACCTGCTACTTCTGCAGGAACTGAGTACCCTGAATTTTATCTTAATAGGCACATATATATATGTACTAATAGAGTACTCCAAGGCAGTTATAGTAATGTTATGGTTCGAGCCGACGAAATTTCGCAGCACGTGGAACAAGATGGATGTGATTATCATAGCGCTCAATTATATAGTGATCATACTAATAATCATAAGTGAAATTATTGTGATGAATTTGCTTAGGAAAGTGGAGGGCTCCAGCAAACTGCAGTTTCTCGACTTTCGTATTCCGACACGCCTCCTCAAGATCACCTATATCATGATTGCCTTCCTCGTCTGTCTGACCACGTTGCGACTGTGGCGGGTGCTAAACTTTTCCAGCGTTTTTCAGATGTTCGCTGCCACCTTGTACTCGGCGTGGAAGGCATTGGCCAATACTGCCGTCTTAATTTTGATATTTTTGATCGCCTATGGCATGGCCGCTGTCATTATTAATGGCAACAACACCGTCACTTTTAACAGACTGTTGAAAAGTATTATCTCATCTTTGTGCTTTTCCTTTGGCTTCCACTCGCACATCGAACCCCAGGATCTCTTTTATGGTGGTCGCTTGATAGGCTTAATAATGTATTTCATGCTGGCTTTTGTGGTTGTCCAGTTGCTGATAAACCTTTTTCCTTCGACCATCAACGATTTTTTCACGCGTGCAAAGCAAAAGCGAGACTCGAAAAGTTCGAGCCACATTAATTTTTTACAGTTCCTAAGGGCGGAATATGCCCGTAAATTTAATTTCCTTCAGAAATTGCCATGTTTCAACAGAGCGTACAAGCGACATAATCGTACAGTTGCCGAGAACGTAAAAATCTCTTTGGATAATATGGTCCGATTAAGCAGCAAAACGAGATACGAGGCGTTATCTACAACCGCGCATTCAAAGGGGCATGAGAAAGTCAGTGAGAAAGTTAAGCACGATGATTATAAACGACGTATTGAACGTCTGTTCACAATTGCGGCTCTTATGCAAACTCAAATAGAATTACTCGATCACCTTTTATTTAAGGAGGAAGAAAGGTTTTTAATGGAGGAATCCGAATCCGAAACCGACTCCGATATTGAATATTAAACATTAAGTAATATGTAAAATAAACAAAGTAATGTCTTCTGCTCAATAAATTAAAAAGCCATTAAAAATATATTATTACGTATAATGCAGTACTTTATCGAATAAACATTCATTACGAAGAATTTTGTACTTCACTTAACGGTTTGGTTTCTATATTTGCATAAAAAACGCTCGATTATGATTTTAAAATTTTAAAAACAAAACTAGCTCGTGCCATTTCGCTAAGTGTAGTTATACAAAAATCAATAAAATAGGCTGATGTAACAATTCGTAAAGTTTTTGTTTTTAAGCTTGAATCATAAGATTTGATTTGTGAAAATCGTAATTAAACATTTACGTGTAGATAACTCAAACTTTTTCGGTTGTCGCCTATACAGAGATATTTGGAAATAATTTCAAAATATTTTTTTCACCTAACAGCATCGTTTTTTCAAAAAAGAGGGATAAAAGAAATATAAATCAGTTTTAGAAAATTTAATAAATTCGTATATAAACAAAAGTCGGTCACCATGAATCGAAAAACAAAATATTGGGTATTTTTTATATTCACGACATGCATAATTGTTGGCTGCATGTTTCTAATGATTTACTTTTCGGGCTTTGAACATGAGACGCAAAACGTCAAGAACCTCTTTGTGACCATAGTGCTACTGTTATGCTTTCAATTTGCGATCGCTGATCCGATAAGATACATTTTGATCGCATTTGATATGGCCTGCTGGCCGCGAAACATGCCAAATTATAGAAAATCTCTTGATGACGATGACGATATAAATTACAATCGACTCGATTTTCTGAAGCGACGGCTAGAGGCCTTGAAGATTCAGATGCTGATCACAGAGCGATACCGCAACGAGGAGCTTAACATGGAGTACAAGAATATATCACAAGATCTATTTCTCTATGCTAAATACTTTTTCGTGCTCACCTGCGTGGTGTTGGTATCTCGTAACGAGCTGATGTACCATAATACTGCTCGATTGCATACGCTTTTAAGGAATAACCATTCGGTGTACATGGGACTGGAAGAAGTTTATCACCTTAATCAGCTGTTCGATTTCGTAGAGTCATCGCTAATTAATCCATTCAATGCCGGTGAGGAAATTGGCGAATGGGTTCATGCCACACAAAATAAAATAATGGGCGTGGTTCGGTTGCGCCAACTCCGATTGGCGCGCGAGCAGATGGGCTGGGGTGATCCCGAATACACAGATGAACCGTATTTGCCCAATTGGCAGTTGCCCTATTATGAAATGTACTATACCAACAAGTATTGGCGCATCTACGATCCGTGGTTGCCTATCGTCGAGAAGGATTCAGTCTCCTATATGCTGCTCAATTTTGACCACGTTGGTCAATTTCAGGATTATCCAGAACTAAAGGGCTACGCGACGCTGCTCGCTTTCAGCAAGCAGAATAGCATGAAGATACTCGACTTCCTTACCGAGTATAATTGGCTAACCTATAACACATCGGCGGTGTTTCTCGATTTTACGCTCTACAACGTCGATGCGGACTTGTTCAGCGTGTGCACATTGCGCGTGGAGCGGACGCCATTTGGCAGCGTTATACCAGATGTGAGCTGTGACACTGTCGAGCTGATTGGCGATGTCCTGCAGATGCAGTACATGTCACTGCTGGTGATACTCATTTATTTGGTGGTCGTCCTGCAGTTCATACAAGCCTTCTTCACGCATATATGGTACGAGCCATCCAAGCTGAGCAGCGTGTGGTACAAACTGGACCTGATTATTGTCGTGCTTAATGTCGCATTGATAATTTTGGTTATACTGCAGTCAGCGCTTGTCTCGGCGATGCTGAAAAGATTGGAGGGTGCCAACAAGCTTGAATTTCTTGACTTCCGGAAACCGGCCCGTATACATATGCTGAGCAACATATTGGCCGGATTTCTGATCGGCTTTACCACGATGCGATTGTGGAAGGTGCTCCAATTCTCCAAAACATTCCAGCTATTCACGAATACTCTGTTCTTGGCATGGAAGGCCTTGGCCATCACTGGCCTTATAATACTTATTATTGTAATAGCATTTTCCTTTGCGTTACTTACTATAAATGGCAACAACAACCCCCATTTTAATCGACCGGTGAAAAGTGCAGTCACAACTATCTGCTTCGCTTTGGGCTTCAGCAACGAAATGCATCCATCAGATCTCTTCTATGGCGGTAAATACCTCGGCATTTTATTGTATGCAGCATTGGGATTTATAGTCTCTGTGCTGCTGTTCAATGTGTTTATAACAATGATACATGAATATTTTACCATCGCGAAGAACGAAATCGATGCCAGATTTAAGCATCAAATTACCTTTTTGCAGTTCTTACGTGTGGAGTATGATCACTTTTTTCGCTTTTTTAAGAAATTGCCCTTCTTCAGAAACATGTATTATCGGAGAGATCGTACAGTGGCTGAGAATATACAACGTTCCCTGGATCAGCGCGAAAAGTCCTGGAGAGTAAGAGAATCAACGTATCGCAAAAGCGTGACTGACCGAGAGATCATTGTAAAGGACGAAGACACTCTTCAGTTGGAATACAGGGAACGTATAGAGAAGATTTACAATGTCTCGACCATTCTCAATGTCCAATTTGAAATACTAGAACGCATTTTATTTGGCGACGCTTGGCCTGAAGGTAACACTAAAAAAAAGAAGTCTCGCATGGAACATGAGAGCCACCCTCCAGGTTCAGGACCAGATGACAAAAAACCCTTTAAAAATAATTTCGATAGCGCCGTGTAATAACTTGAAACTTGTTAAAAAAAAGACCTAACAGTTAAGAAAATGTATTCAGGGCAATCTATTTGTGTGATATTTTCTAATTGCTGACTGCATTTTTGGTTTTCCATTTAATTTAATTTAATTTGTTGTTTTTTGTGATTTCAAAAACAAATAATTATGCGCAAACAGAGAAAACTTTGACTCGAAAAGGCTTTTAGGGCAATTTGGTGATGGCTTTGTTGGACTTGTTTGCAAAAACTTACGGAACCTGAGCCTGGCTGTGGGCCAAAACGAAATGACTTATGAGTAGCGAAGCATTTCCGACTTACTTGAAAGAGCATTTCAGCTCTCTCACAATTGTTATGGGTTGGCAAATAAAAATTTAATACCCCATGCTTTTAGGCTGCTGCCGAAAAACTATTTGAGTTGCCCAGTTTTCCCCAGATACCAGTTCCGAGTACCCAGTTTTGTGTAATCGGAGGCAGCATTCATTGTTAGACCCACACTAAAAACTTTACAAACATTTTGATCAACAGCAAATGTAGCTAAACTAAACAATTGCGAACGGCGCTAAACTTTTGCCAGCTGAGATACATGCCACGCCCCCGTGTCCCCCGTCCCCGCCCAACGCCCACTCATGCAGGCAGACTGTCTGCAACGAACGCACATATGCATGTACATACATACATACGTACATCGCTGAGTACGTACATAATGTGTGCACATACATACATGTAACTTGGGGAATTCTGTAAACTTTTATAATTATTAGCAACAAATGAGCAGTGACAGAGCACTTTTGCAGTAACTGTTACTGCAACTTTTCCCAGACAGATCCACACCAGCCCCAAACAAAAAATCACAAATGATTCCTGGCCGCTCAGGCTCAATTTAAAAGTTTTAACTACCTGACTGCTTGTACGTACAGACAGATGTATGTGCATATGCACCTACCGACCAGACACTAAGAAATAGTGTCCCAATCAAAGCCCCCATGAAGTTTTAAATGCTTTAAGTGAGGGGTGGGGCCGAAAACTTTCTAATTTTTGTCCCGAGTTGGGCTGCTTTTTATGGGGCAACTTTATAGAAGCTTTGCTGTTTTGGCATTTTTAACGTATTTCCAAATTTTTCAAATGCATATTTACTAAAAACATTTAAATAAATAATGAATTTCGAATAGTGAGTGTCTAGATAAAGTGCTAAGATTTCCTGGTTACACTCACTGGGCACAACTCCAATATTTGGAAATCCTATAGCTTTGCTAAAACTTAACCGGTTTTTTAAGTTTGATAGCATTTTGGTCACGATATATAGTCCATATTAATTCTGTATTCAATATCTCGGATCATAGTTCCCATAATACAAATTACACTCTCTAAAGATTGAGTCAAGAATGTTTGCCACTGTTTACAAATATATATATTTTATTTTTAAAGGTTGCGTCTTATTCTCATTGGATAATTTAACCTAAGTTTCCTCATACAGGAAATAAGAAAAATGTGTGAAAAACATTGCCCAACACTGTATTTAATTTGTTATGCACTGGACTTTGCAACACTAATTTATGTCAAAATAGTTTATGTATCGTGGAAATTCGTAATATCTATTAACAGCAACATGATTCGCAAACCGAAAAAGAAACACAAAGAGGAGTCCTTGGAACGCGGTCCGTCCCAAGCTTATTCCCAAAAGGACAAGGAAGTTCAACAGTATTTGCCGAGCAGCGAAAATGTCAGAGAGCAGAAGAATGCGAAGCACAAGGAGCACCACAAGAAACACGGTGGCAAGCATAAGAGGAAGCACAAGCATAAACACGTGAAAATAGAGGAAAAGCCGCAAGAAGCAGCTGTCATCGCTGAGAAACCATGCGAACCCGCAATACCGTAAGTTCCAAGATAACTCATTATTGCTGTCTAAATCTTTATAACTGGAACTTTTGTATATAAAGTGTTTTCGATAGCAGTTCAATGTGGTGGACCGGCGACCAATCGCTGCCCTCCGTCTACATCATTGCCGGTGCAGAGCTGGACTTTGGCCTCAGTGGCAATGAACCGATGCGTGTCCTACAGCCAGTTAGACAGTGTTCGTCCTTTGTTATACCAGAGTTGAGGAGCCAGCGGGCGAGCGACACTGCAATTATCGAAGAAACCCCAACGATACCCAAATCGCCGGTTACTGATGGGCATTGGTTGCAAGAGCTGAACTTTAGGCCCATATCACCGATCAAGGATTGTTTTATTGACTATTTGCCCACATCGGAGGACATATGGCTTAGCTACGAGGCTTGCAAACAGGGCGCAGAGCCAGCCTGGCCAATATGCTGCCCCCAAAATATACAGAGTTCCATGAAGGAGCCCATTGCCAGTCCGGTAAAACAATTGCCAGTCAAGTCAGAGAGTCAGGAATGCCCTGGGCCAGACCTGGATGAGGTCGTTGCCTCTCTTACTGACTGGAAGATGAGCAGCGAGTGTAAAGAGGCGAATGACCAACTGGCAACGTGCAGCAATCTGCCCTATGTGGAATTGGATAGTCTAGACCTTAGCCTGGACGAGGAGCGCGGCCTGTTGGATTTCCTCAAGTCGAAGCGACTTCACACGCCACTCAGTGACATCAAAGCCTTTGAAATGCTCCTGAGCATGGCCAGAAATGTGGAGAACAGAAGTGCGCTGCACGAGCTGCTAAAGCCGAAGCATTTTGTGCAACTGAAACCAGGTAAGGCGCTGTCTCAGAAGCCGCTACAGCAAATACAGAACACGGCAGCGAAGCCACTGCAGATAGTCAAGGAAGTAACGACGACAACCCTGGAGCGCTCGGATGCAACACCAGCTGTTGTCGTCAACAATGAGACATTGCAACAGGCCATTGATTCGCTAATAATCATTGAGCAGCCGCAGCAGCAGCCACAGCAGCTGCAGCAGCAGCAGCAGTTGCAGCAACAGCAGAGAGACAAGATGGATCAGCTATTAATTGTGGAGGAAACGACACAGTCTGTGACCGAGCAGCAGAAAACCACCGTGCGAGCCGAACATCCTTTGGTAATTAATGTGGAAAAACTGCCGCCGATTGCTGCAGTGCCCAAGACGCAGGAGGACGCCGTGGAGCAGTGGTTGCAGCAATTGGGCCAAGATCTATCCCGGGTGGTGCAAATCCGACTGGACTCAATGCCAATTCTGGATAAGGGGCACCTGCCGAACGCTGCGGCCATGCCAATAGATTTTGAAACCGAGATCAGTCAAAGTGCCCAAATGCAGTCCAAGGAAAATACGCAAGCGAGCGGCACAGTCCAGTCGCAGGTAACAATATCCGCTAGCCAATGGGAGAACACCTATAAACGAAGATTGGAAGGACTGAAGAACGCCATCGATCAGAACATGACCGAGTTTCGAGACCCGCAGGCCAAGCGACTGCGCAGCAAATGGGTTAATGAAATGGGCAAAAGTAACTTGGACAGTCTAAAGCGGGACGTGCTGATGCCACCACTGCCGTCACACATGGACCAGGGGCTGCAGCAGATACGCATCCTGCGGCCGCCAACCAAACGGAAAATCGAACGCGCCAAGCTGCAGGTTGAAATGAAACTGGTCAGAACGTATAGCACGGTTCAGGCCAAGTGCATCGTGGATATGAGCAAGCTGGCCCTCGAGATGGATAATACCGTCTATAACAGCGATATTCAAGTGCTACAGAAGCGTTACGAGGATGCTCACGTGGCTTGGATCTGGCCAAATGGCACCATACTGATCAGCAATGCGCGCAGCAAGGCAATACTCGGCGAAACCCAGAACCAGCTGGTGGCCAGAATTCAAGGCGGCACTCGAGCCGACAGCCAGCTGCAGGACAATGCATTGCATTCCCAGACGATCCACATCGCACAGTTTCCCTGGCACATTTGCATTGAGGAGTTCAGCCAAACGTACGCGCTGAGCACGGAAACGGTTCAGGGCACCTTCAGATGCGCCTACTACGTGAACAAAAATCTGCCCGGCGTCGCTGCGAAGGTGTACGAGTCCGGTTCGATCCAAGTGTTCGCGATGACCATAGACCAGGCTGATGGCATGTTGGAAAAGCTTTACCTGCTTACGGCCAATCATCGCAAGCCGAAATCGGCAGTTCCGCCGAAACAAATGGTGGAAGGCAGTGGCAAATTCATACCACTGTATCCCACATAAAGTAAATCAGTTATATATGCAAGTATCTTTTTGGAGCATATTGTCAGATCTTAAATTCTTAGATAATTAGAGATAATTTAATTTATTATTAATTTATTTATTCTCCTAACGAAAGCTGAATGTGACATATTAATATATAGTTTGAAGTTCGCAAATGAATAAGCATTATCTAATTATCTCTACCATATCATATCTCACATCGCAACATAATACCCAACAAACATTTCCGACAAAACCTCTTTTGTTCTCTTTAAACCCGATGCTTAAGAGCCAATCACTGAAAAGCTCTGTCCGCAAAGAGCGCGCTGAATGGAAAGCGGGCAGAAAAAGCTCCCCCCTCGCTCGCTCAGAGAGCGAAAACTTGAGGCGGTTGGTTTACGGCCCGTAGCGCTTTTTGGGTTAACGTTGTGAGTGCTGGCCATAAAATATGCCGTACTCTGACTTCAGGATTTGCCGAGCGCAGGAATTTAATTCATAAGTTAAGTGGCGTGTCCTCGGCCGTATACAGCCAAGGTTAAGTGTGGCTCCATGCGACGACTGCAGCAGCAAAACACGTCAGCACCAACTTCATGAATTCCGAATCCTGGCGCCCACTCGCTCGTTCGAAAGCCTGTGGGAGTTGCTTTTGTGGGGGATTTTCATTTCTGCCATATTTCTTGTAAGATTTTGCTGCTTGAACACGAAACCGCATCCCCCGAAAAGCACAGTTCTCCCACCCATCTATTAAATGGCTGCCACTTTTTGTTGGTGCGCTTCAACAATTGCCTGGAAATATAAAACATGGCTCATTGTATGGACTTGCCCGAACTTTGCATCTTTGGCCATTGTCTTGAGCCTTAAAACTGTTTTGATTGAATCTCTCCTCTGTGTAAGCGCGACAAACAAATTAAGCAAATGACACCGCGGACAGCGTAAATCACAGCCGAAGCAACAACAACCGCAACATAATCAGGTCCGCCCCAGCTTAGACGCCTCCCTGATTTGCATAAAGAAATAACCCAAAATGTAGCTGGGAAATTTTTAAAACCCAACTGACCTTTTGTATGTCGTTTCAAATAGACGCATGCTTGTCAATCTCTTTTATTTGCATGACACGTTTCCAGTCCACCACCCGACCCAAAATAAAAAAAAGAGGCAGACACACTCAACACCTACCAATAAATAAAAAGCGATGCAGCAAATATTGAAGTAATCAAAAATGCAAATGTCACTACGTGAATTGTAAAATATCTTTGTTTTATGTTGGGCATAGGCCGTTCTCAGGGGCTCATAGCAATAAATCTGCTTGCAATTCAAGAGCACATTAATTCTTCTGTTTATCGCAAAAAGTTAATTGCTTTCCCGTGCTCTCTATTAATCATATTCCATAATTTGTTTAGCCTAATTAGCGAGCGGCAGACAAACAGACATATTAAAAGGACGATAAGCCGGGCAAAGGTCGAAGTACGCGCAGTTTGAGTGGGTCATTAGAAAAGGCTGAAACAACAGCAAAATTACAAGAAGGTCAATGAAGGTATATTATAATATATATGGTATTAAGTGGCCTATAAAAATATGTGCTATTTTTTGTGCAATAAATTTAACAATTTTAACGACAAATTTGATCCATAAAACAAAAGATGAAAAGCTGCATTAAGAACCAATTAAATTAAATGTAATATAAATAATAATACTAAATAATAGCCTACTAATAAAATTGATTTTTTTTATTTACAAGTCATTATAATCAACAGCGTGATTAATTTCAAATAATTCTCTAATAGACCTAGTCAGTGACATGTCTTGTACAGCGTCATGCATTCGACTTACTTCTAATGGAGAAGTCCTGCTACAAACTGTTTAATTTTCATATATATTTTTTTGTTTTCACTAGGGACATATATTTTTCAATTCCTACTCTCTTTTAAGAGTTTATATTAACACTGTACCGTGCTCAGTCAAAAACAAATGTCGCTGACATGATTTAACAATTTTCTCCGGTCTTCAAGCAGAACGAACATTAAGCAGTACTCCAAAAAATATACATATTTATGCACGTACTTGTACTTTTTGACTAGGCGACGTCCTGAGCCTGGGCCATCATCAGTTCTGTTAGTGGCCAAATTCAGCCGCCATTCGGAGTTTCGGTGTTGGGCGCGAGATTTTTTAATGCAAAATCCGTGTAGCGTTGCGAGCTGCCGTGGAGCAGGGCAGTCGTGGCTGTTTTTCCCGGTTAACGGTGGCCATGTACCGTTGCTTGTTTTTGCCATTAACAGCAATTACAAATGGCAAACAAAAACGCAAAAATGGGCGACCAGCGCGTTGCTGGGCGAGGGTAAACTTTTAATTATTTGGAGGAGAACGCGAAAGTCGCACAGTTTTTCACACAATTCTGGTTGCAGTTGCCGGTTTTTGGTGGCATGGTTTGGGGCGGGGGGCACCGAAAGGTAAATTCAATTATGCAGTTGCTGTCATTGTTGTTCGGTTTTGTAATTACAAACAAATTCACAAGTTGCAACTAATCAAATTACAAACAACAGCGCAGGCAGCCAACTCCTGCAGGAGCAGCCCAAGCTAATTCATTTGCCAGGCTGAAAAGTCCTGCCATAGGAAGGGCTGCGCTCGTGGGCGATAACATATGGCAAGGATTTTGACTTTTTCAGCGCGTGTGCCTGCAAAAGGATTTTATCGTCTATCAGCAAGCGCGAACGCAAAAATGGCTTTTTAAATTGTGCATCAATGCATGAAATGCGCCATGAAAGCATTTTAGATAAATACGCCAAACTAACAAATAACCATGCGGAAAAGCCATCTGAAAGGATAAGACACCAGCTTGGTGTGTGTGTGTGTGTTTGAGTTGGAGGGTGTATGCACGTTTTGGAAAATAATCAATTTGTTTTAGCATTTAGGCAGTTTAGTAAATAATCAGTTAAGATTTTATTCAAGTCTAGCTTAAGTTAAACCGCTTCTACAGTAAATGCAGGGGAGCTTGATATGCGATTGGAGCAGCCAAAGGAGCAGCAGCATACTTGGCAATCAGCGGAGCTGCGACTGGGGCAGCTGCAATCACTGGAGCAGCGGCGATGCCATTGTAATTGCGGGCAAACACCTGGCTACTGGTGGCAGTCACATATGGAGCCGGAGCAGCCACTACTGCTGCGGGAGCTGCAGCCACAACTGG
>SCDS01000924.1:0-19020 GCA_004149465.1 Drosophila nigromelanica
TCGGCTAGTGATGCTGATCAAGAATATATATACTTTATGGGGTCGGAGATGCTTCCTTCTGCCTGCTACATACATTTGCGGAAAACCATTATACCCTTTTTACCCATTTTCAATTGACTACCCGATGTGCATAAATTGTTCATAAATGGCGCATCTAAATTTCATAGAAAAAGCCAAAATTTTACTGCCGATACGAGGCGCTTAAGTGCAAAAGGTTGTTGACTTGGATGCACCCAACGGAATTATATTATACGAAATCAACTTATACTGCTATCCAAGGAACATTTCGTGCGGCTATCTTGCCTATCTATCTCTCTATATGTTCTGCTTTCAGTTTCGTTAAGATAGTTCCAAAACTGAGAGACTAGTTTGGGTCCAAGATTATATTTAACCTGGCTTTCTTCCACATTGGTCCGTCACCTTTTTCAACCCCAAACCCATTTTCTAACAGGGAAAAAGGGTATAATGATTTTGTTGAAATATATCTAACAAGCAGAATGACCTCTTTAAGCATATATGTTATTGATCGATTTATCCGATTTATGAACTCTGTAATATCAGAAAACTATAACATTCGTTTGGAATACTAGAGCTGTACATTATAGTTAAATTTAAAGAATTAGTTCACTTTTCTTCATCGTCCACTTATTAAAATAATCATTCGTGTAAATGCTTCTTATTCCCAATGCCGTGCTATGCATTTAAATTACAGATATATTCAATTTACTTATAGCGTATCCAATGTATACTGTATCAAATATTTTATTTTACATTTTTATTGTTAATGCACTGTTGAACAACGCACAGTTGCCTTATAGGCGCCAGGTTTGAATAAAAAATAAATCGGTGGCTTTCAAACAAATTTATTCAGAACTATTCGATACGACTCCAGTTAAAACCGGATAATACAAAGAGCGTTTAAGAGAAATGTTCATCCGAGGCAATGAGAGCATTTTCCATAGGGCGCATGTCCGTCCATTGGCCAACACATTAGATCACTGATACAGGCACATACCGTGTGTATAAAAATACATAATGTTCGAATGTTTTTACAAAAATTCAAACAAAATACAGGGTCACCTTGTTAACAATGTGTATTTTAAAGAAGTGCTGCAAGTTAGGACTGTTCGCTAAATAGGATCTCGTTTTGACTACGCACATGATCTACAAAGGGGGAACAATACATTCTGCTCTGGGGTTTGCTACAAAAAAGGTCACCCAGTTTTGGCATCGGGCTTGCATAGATGTATGTATACATGAAAACAACTGATTATCTATATACATATACATAAATATATGCATATTCGTGTATACATACGGCCTCGCGTTAAGAAATTTCTCTCGCCGAAAGATCCGTTTTTTCCGCATTCGTATTTCGGCTGGCATACACAAGATCAAGGCCCTTGTGATGTTTTGTACTATGATAAAGAGTAAATTGATTGATTAAAGTAACGGAACAATCACATCTAACCATGTTTTCCTATTGGGGCAAAAAATCGGCAAATAAGAACACCGTCAAAAATAATGCACCAGATTTAACGAGCGTGAGTCAATCATATAATAATTCAGACGCCCGGAGCCAAATACTGGAGAATCCAATACAGAATGTGGATATGAAGGAGCCAGTTTCAATTTCGCCATCCTCAGCAGAGCGAGTGCAGGAGTTTCAAGAGTTTTTGAGGCGTGTTCAAACGTTACAGATGTCCACAATGGACCCAAATGGCGACCCAAAGCAACGACTAATCGAACAACCACAAAGTACACAAAAGTATAACCCATTGATAGCAGCGGACATTGAAGTCGGCGTGGAGCCATCCGCTCTAATGGAACTCGATGAACTATGCTTTGATGCTGCGACCATTAAAAGACGACTTAGCAGTGAGGGTGACAATAAACACACGAGCACCGCGAGCACCACAACTAACATTCGAGTGACCGTTGGTATTGATAAGGATTTGGAGATGATACTCGAAATGGATCCAAGCATTGTAGATTTGGGTGATATTGCTATTAGCGAAACCACAGAGACCCGTGTTTTGGGCCTGCCTCCACTAACGGGTGGGTAGGTATTTCTCGAAAAAGTGCTCATTTTACCATTATTACCCAAGGATTAGTTTTTAATATTATATATATATTTAGCACTTCAATTGACTGATTGCAATAATTGATGTGCGCATTTTTCTCTTATTTAGACCCACATTTAAAACGGCGGTGCCCACTTCTCGTACACAGCTGAAGCTTCAGCTACAGCGCGAGCAGCAGCAGCAGGAACAGCAGCAAATGCTGATGCAACAGCAGCAGCAACAGCAGCATATGCTACATGGCCAGGACCAATCAATGCTGAATGCGTTCGGAATGCCGCCGGGATGCTTTGAATTTGAGGCCATTGGCAGCAGTAGTACCAGTGCATGTGGCAGCGGATCGTCTAGCCTGAATCAGTCCTCGCAGCTGGGCCAAAAGGAACGTCTGCCTGCTTCCAGTCCCGTCGCGCTCAAAGTCCCATTGCAGAGCATTGGTGTAGACGTGCCTCCTCAGGTGCTACAGGTAAACTCTCTGCCATTCAACTTATTATTGGTTTTGTTGTACCAGATTTTGTATCCTTATAGGTGAGCACAGTTCTGGAAAATCCAACCAGATATCACGTCATTCAGAAGCAAAAAAATCAAGTGCGGCAATATCTCAGTGAATCGCTCAAGCCATCTGTCTGGGGTTGCCAAAATTTTGATGTAAGTACGGCGCGTTTGAGTTCGCCCTATAGGAGATTATGCTTGTGTTATGTTTCAATTATATCATTGAATTACAGACGAAAATTGCAAATACCTCGGCCTCGGCGGGCAATCTAGAATGTACTTCTTCACTAAACAGAAATATTCATACCGAGCGACCGAATAGTTTCGGTGGCGATGCTGCTGCTTCGGGTGTTGGCAAAAAAATAATTCATTCCGAGGATTCCGCGCACGTGTCTCCGTATGGAGCCGGTGGCAGTTGCACGAGTAACGGTAACGCCAACTGCAATTCGAGTTTTTACGGGACTGGCTTGGATACCCAGAGTGCCGTTGATGGGGGCAGCGCATGTCTTCCCAAAGGATTATACAGCAAGTCGAGCACAAATCCAAACTCATCCCTAACGGCTCGATCCACTGGCATAATCAATACAATGCGCAACTCCAACTATTCTGGGGCCAGTACAGCGAGTCCACTACAATCCACGTCTGCTCCAATGTCCCCGAGCTTAAGCTCTGTGGCAACAAGTGCATCGGAGGTGAGTGTCATTTATTATTTAAATACTCATAAAAAGCTACTATTTATGGCTGCAATCGCAAAAGAAATTGTCGGTAGTGCGGTCCACGATTCGATCCACTACCGTTATGTTTAGTTCCTGAACCCGGTTTTCCTGGTTCGATATGTTACCCCGAACCCATATAAAATGGGGTAAAAAAGGGTATAATGGTTTTGTGCAAATTTATGTAACAGGTAGAAGGAGGCATCTCCCATAAAGTAGATATATTCTTGATCAGGACGATGAACTGAGTTGGTTTAGCTATGTCCCTCTGTTTGTCCGTCCGTCTATAAACACAGCCATCTCGGAACCTATATCTATAAAAATTTCACAACGATCATATATTTAGTTTAGACGAAAATCAAGAATTTAATTTATATAGTAGTTTCTATATTGAGCTAAGCATAGCTATGAAGAGAATTCCGCATGACTTGTGACATTATATAAAAATGTCGTCGTGTACGCTAGTGACAATTTCAACAAAATGTCATCAGGCTAAAAGGTATTTCCTGTAGGATTTCCACAAGAGTTTTGCGACGAATTTTCAACTGGGTCAATGAGATTCCAATGCCATCTAACAACGGTAAGACTCTAGCACAAGGTGAAATTATACAACGTGCTGCCTGCACGGTCTCGTACTTGAGCTAGCAATTGTCAAAGTTAAAACGATATAACGATAAACGTTAATAACATGTGTTTAGTTGTAATCTTAATTTAAAAGAAGTTTTAACAAAACTAATGTTTGAAACAAATAAACCACAATTAAATAAGAATAGGACATCACTGAAAATTTCGATAAGTGTGCGTTCATCCCTAGTGCAATACAACTTTTGACAGAGTGCTTCGTTTTAGTATTTTTTTTCGTTGGGATTATTTGGGATTTATTGGTGTTTTTGTTATGCGGCAAATGATCGCAAACAGTGGCGAATGAACAAGTAGTATTTTTCCATTGCCCTGACAGCTTAAAACAGTCAGTCAAGCAGGTTGTCATGGCTTAGATTAATGAAAAATTTGTGCGCGGAACTTTTTTCTAGTAGTACATTGAGTACTACTAGTAGTACATTGAGTTGTGGTTGTAACTCTCACAAATATATGATAAATTTTAACATTCGTAAAAATCTAGTTGTTTAAAAAGGGGCTTGAATTAACCATGCCGCTATCTATTTAATTCAATGACACATTTAAATCCAAATCGCCGGTGTTAAAAAATGGTGTGGGTCCGTTTGTACGGGTATAGCTTAAGGATATTTTTTGCGACTGCGAAGTGTTAAGACAAGCTCAATGAATGCATCAAATGTATTCACATCCAAACCCAAAATCAATCAATTGATAACAGAACTTAACACATTCACACAAAAATCACCAAAACTCTATGACCGTGACAGCTCCGTTCTGAGTAGCTAATTAGAAAGAGCGAGGTCTAATGCACGTGCTACCTTGGATAACAGCCGCCAGTCCGTCGGAGAGGCGCATGAAACGTTGCTTGGCGACAACCGTTGCTCACAGGATTGGCCTTAGGTCGAGTTTACCCGTAACCAGCACACAGAGCAAAACGAAAGGGAGCCAAAGAGGAATTGAGCGATCAAGTCGACGTATAAATATGCCGGTACTCAGCATTTTATCACGCAGGCATACCAAGGTACATACAACAAAAACCACATTGCGAAAAACTGCGTAAGAAACATACAAATTTGTAAAAATTGCCATGCATTTAAAAAAGAGAGAGAAAGAACGAGAAAGTAACGGGGAGAGGGAGATGTGTGGGAGAGCATAAATCACTTACACAATGAAGTCTTTGCCCTCGCATTGACACTAATATTAATTCAAGCTTTAAAATTTGAGGCAGCAAATGTTCTGTTAACGTGTGTTCAGATATGTGTATGTGTGGGTATAAATCATGTATGTGTGTGTCCGTTAATTTTGAGTAGATGGGGATTGGGCGAAATGTCGATGTGTATGTAATTACATACGAAATAAATTACTTTCGGGCATACTAATTATACTTAAATACACAAATGCACAATGTATATATATACATATGTATGTAACTTGGCAACCGATCGTGAAACTTGTTTGAATTTTACTTTTTGCGTAGTTTTTGTTATTTTTTTTCCATTTTTATGACTGGTATCTGAATGAACGAGTCAACGAATGCGCGACAGGCGAGACAAGCGAGTGCGAATATTTACAATTAATTAATTATATTTATGTTAATTATAACAAATATTTGTGCAATTGTTATTGATAATACATACATATACATGTATATGTATATATATATATTCTCTTTCATATTTACTGTACATTACAAGTGTACATACATATATGAATATTTTTTATGCACGTATTAATTTGTTGACGATCTTTTTCTGAGTTTCTTATGCAATTAAGTGACACGATGTTTTATCTACACAATTCTGCCCTTAAAGCTATTTTCTATACAATACAAATTTTCGACTAGTATGAGAGGTATATTATATAGAATTTCAATGTCGGTTATTGTTTTACCCTTTCTACCTAGTTATTTTACTTACAAGTTTGAATTCGATCACATACAAAAAAAATGTTAGTTAATTTAGTTTACTAAACCAACCAGATAATCAATTAGCTAATAAGTTTTATGTATCCTTCTTTAAGAAGGGAGCCGAATAAGAATATTGTCACCTTTAAAAATGAGTTAAAGGCTTTCATAAAGGTGTAAAACTAGATAGAAGAAAAAATATAACAATCTCAAATCCAATCAAGTTAATATGTATATTTTGCATAAAACATAGGTGGGGGGTTAAAAAGCCAACAAAGTCCTTCAACGTGTAACCGTGCAAGTGCTCTACACATTTTAGGCAGTTTCGTTTCACTAACCGGTTTTAACTTGACCGGCAAACTGTTAACTGATTGACACATATTCACATATAAGTGTATGTGTGTATGTATGTATATATGCTCGTACGTACATATGTGAAAACAAATACGTATATACAAACATACGCAGATACATACATACGTATTGAAAATTAAACAACATATTAGCGCAAAGTGTGATCTTTAATAAGTGTATGTATATATTCGATTTGATACCATTTCCACTAGCGATGTACAAATTAATATATACTACATACATATGTACGAATGTACGGGTAAATATTAATTATTTGATTAACTTTGCTCTTAAAAATTCAGTTCATACCTGTAAATTTCGCTTCTGTTTTATATGTACATACATTCGTATTTATATAACTTGTCAACATATACATATATATATTTGTTTGACTGTTTGTATACGTAATGACAATAAGATTTCTGTTGCTTAGATAACGCGAACAATTTAGGCTCTCTTTTTTATTATTATCGCTAAGGCCTTCATAACAAGCACTACATGTTCTACGTTCTTTCGTATCTGCTCGTTAGCTTGTATGTATATATTACAAACGAACTGATCTATGTACGAATGTAGGTTTGTATGTATGTAGCTAAAATACAACAATTCGTTATGAAAAGGGAAATAACTCACTCTATTCTAAGATGGGTTTTTTTTTAAATAAAATCCTCTTGAGAGACAGAAAATGTATATGTATATCCACAATTATTAATAATATTATTATTTAATGAGTAATTGTTTTCAAGCTAGATAAATGAAATGTTTTCAAACAGATTACTTTTCTCAAAAGATCACACAAAAAATAATTGGTTACGCCTACTTGGGGCGTGCCAAATCGAGAAAATCAAGTGTTTTAAGATGTTACTGTAAACGAGTTTTGATCGTTGAGTTTGTATTTTAAACCCATCTGCAACGTTCTGACTTGTCTCTGATAACAATTATATAATTATAATTATTAACTAATAAAAAGACACTGAAAATGGGTAAAGAGGGTATAATGGTTTTGTGCAAATGTATGTAACAGGCAGAAGGAGGCATTTCCGACCCCATAAAGTATATATATTCTTGATCAAGACGACGAGCTGAGCTAAGTTAAGCTATGTCTGTCCGTCTGTATCATCGCAGCGATCTCATACATTTCAAACGATCATAAATTTAGTTTAGAAGAAAACATGGATTTAGTTTTTGTATATTAACAGTTTAGCACTGTTCTGATCAGTTTGATCATACGAAATTACCAAGTATTACCTGGCTTTGTTTGGGCTACTGATCTGATTTACGTTAATACATTTTGATCTTAAATAGTTAATATAGGTTTTGGGAGCAGACTTGTTATCTGAAAGCTGATCGAACTTAAATTGAGCTCTGGTAACATAAATGTTACCACCATTCTTAATTACATTCAAAAACGCACCTCGAACTGTTCGCTGATCAACAGCAATCCGTCAGTTAGGACAAACAGTTATATATAGATTAAATTGAGATATAAGTAGTTCTTAGCAAACTTTTAGTGTACAAAAAAAACCGATAAATTATAACAAAGCCCGAAAATTTAACGAAAGACAGAGGCTTGACACTCCATAAGCTCAATTATTCTAGAGCACGCACATATTGTTGTCGCAGTCATTGGCTTTTATTTTTATATGGGAGACATAATTTCGTTAAATTTATTTTTGTGATAATGTCAACTTTATTGACGGGTTAATGTTGACTTTAACGAGAACGTCTCGATGTGTGTTCGATTTCTTTATTTATACATATGTATTTTGGGGACGTTTGTAAAGTACCAGTAATTGGTTTTTAAGCCTATATTCGTAATGTTTCGTAACGTTTCATATCAATTTGAGTTGGTAACCGCCGCGATTCGACGCGACGCGACGCGACGCACATTCAATATTATTTCCCGGGTCTCTCAATGGTGCTACTAATTGTCAAATATGTCCCAATAACCTTTGCGCATGTGTATGTAAAAGAGGAATACCAACATCATGCTAACATCAAATCTACATTTGCTTATATGCCCAAAGTTCGTAGCTGGCCTAATTAACCCACAATCTTAACGCATTATGATTAACTTGTATATTTCTCTTTGCTTTCAGCTTCCCTCATTTGACAGCGATGTAAGTGAAGATATTCAAATAAACTTTTATATTTACCGACTATGCTATCTATCAATTACACCGCTCTAACAGGAAGTCGAATATAATAATTATATAGATTCGCACTTATTTTGCTTGCGCATACACATAAACCACACACACATACACACGCACATTTCACGCAAGGTATTCTTTTCTAATATTCATTCTGTATTAACCTTTTGTGTGAATTTTCTGATTGTCAGAGATGTTCATTTAAAAAAGTGAGATATTTGTGATCTCTGAATATATATATTTACTATAATATAATAACTGCATTTCTGGTGGCTGCAGACCAGCTATATTTTTAATATTTTCTTCATATTGGAAATATTCAACTTTTGGAATTTTTTTCTCAATTTATGCAGTTGTTGTAAAATTCCTTAGATTCACACAATTCTTCACATTCCACCCACTTTACCATGTGCAAATTTGATTAAAGCGGAAAGTGAATAAGTAAGACTTTGGTATTTATAACCATATAATATATTATATACACTACGACTTTACACTTTTTGTATAGATGAAAATTATTTATTATGAATATTAAAGACAATATATTTAAATTCGATTCTTTGAATTTGCGAAATCCCACATTTGTATACCCTGAACCCATTGAAGGAGCCATGTCCGACCGCATAAAGTATATATATTCCTGATCAGGATCCACAGTCGAGTCGATATAGCCATATTCGTCTATCTGTCCGTCCGTCCATGGCATGCGCAGATTGTTTCAAGGGATTGATAGATTTTACCGTTTTCCTAAAATCGATAAAAACCTACAACAATCTCAAATTTATGCTATTTTGGAAGAAAATTATAGCTACAGGCAAAATTTGAATCAATATGAATATTTTAATATACTATAGCGCTAATAGAATCAATTGCAAAAAGTTTCATCAAGATCAGTTAAAAAACCGACGTTTTTAAAGAAAACGTGTTGCAAAATAAATGTTCAGGGTATCTTCTAGTCGAGCGCTCCCGGTTATAGCGCACCCAGCACGCGCCCAAAAAATTTGTATATGCCTATATCTCCCACAGTTTTTGAGTTAGTCACCAAATTTGACATATACATATATTCCTGGAATTCTCCTTCAAACATCAGAGAACAATTTTTCGGCCACACCCCCTGACGGCTTCAATCGATAAGAAGTGCATATGTCCACAATCTTAAAGCTAGGGTCACCAAATTTATTATGTAAATTTTTTGCGACCTTGATATCACGGTCCCACTAGAATTATATTTTGTAGGCCAAACACTGCGGACGGTACTACGCGCTAGTGGCGAAAGCACAACGTAGCGTGCAAAAGGCGACAAGCGAACTTTTGATGTTTTGCTACGATAGTCTGATCAGATCGAGTGATATACTGATCGAAAGATATCGTTTAGACAAAACATAAAACATATGTAGACATATATGTAATAACTCAATTGGTTCATGAGATATAGGGGGGCTTAGGAGCTCTTAGGAAATCATTCATATGCCTAAAAATGTGTGTTTTGAGTACGTGTCTAATCGCCTTATTTCAATCCGATAACTCATTCCTTATTTACTATGAAGTCGAATTGTTCTTTTTTTTTTCAAAAATTTAGATGATTGGCGTAAGTTCCCGTTCTGAAACTTTGTAGAGTTATTTCTTATCATGAACCAAGAAACCTTAATTCTTCGAATTTTGGGAAAAACTAGTTTGGCGAAAAAAAGCAGGAGCTTTTTGCGAAAAGTGCGGATTACCCAACCATATTTTATAATTTTAATTTGTATATTTATATGAATTGAATGTCCTTCGTCACAAATATATCAATATATCAAAAATTTTTTAATCTGATTTTGCCACTATGTTTTTACCTAGTGTAGAGGTATATTTGTTTGATATTAAGACACTGTCTTATAGTATACTAAAGCACCTCTATCACTTGTTTTGAATACAACATTGATTGCTTCCATTAATAATTCACGGCAGGTTCGGCGACCGACTCGTTACGCACGCAAAAACACTTTTTTGTGTGCAATTCCATTTCAAAATAAACTACTGTACTTTCGATACCAAAAAATGATTCACAGTCCAGTTGCAAAAGTGAAAAAGCAAGATATATAGACATATTTATATTTGACATATGGCTTGCTTACTTACGCAATCAGCTTGACCATGTTTTATTTTTATACCCGTTTCATAAATGTTTCAAGACTTGGTTTCCCACATCTCGGAAAAAATATGAGCTAGAGGCACAATATTTAGTTTGTTATGTTCGTGTGCAGCAGACGCAAATCTGAAATATTTCGGAATATGTATTCACCACCAATCACTCCAAATATTAAAAACACCGAAAATCAAAAACAACATAATGAGGCTTTGGTTTTTACATATCTCTCATGAAAATTTCACAACGATCATACTTTTGGTTAAGAAGTAAATCAAGAATTTAGTTTCTATAGTGGGGAGCCATGTTCACATGCAGAATTTTGTCTAGCGTATTTCTTGAAATTGCAATTTTAAGCTGAGTTCTATAACAAAATTGAATGGTAGTGTGGAGCAGCCGGTAAGAGTTGTACAGCGGTAGTTTAATGGTAAGTGGTTCGAGTCCGTGTAGGACTTTTTATACTCGTTCACGGACTGAAAAGAGTATATTGGTTTTGTGCAATGTCCGTCTTGCTGTCCGTTTGAACGCAATTTGAAGCTAGAGACTTGAAATTTTGGATATATACTCGTGTTAAGGATTTTGGGCTGCGCTTACTGTGGGCGATAAAATCCATAATTTTCGGGAGTGTCCGACTAGGATGTACCCTAAACCAAGTTGCGTGCTGTCGTTATATGTATACACACATACACACGCATACACAAACGCACGCTGAAAGTCGCGCACTTTGCTTAGCGGCTGTGCTTGGCCCCATTTGTGTATGTATTGTATTGTGTGTGTTCAACGTAGAATTAAATATAATTTCAGCTTAGAACAAATTTAGATAATGGTGATTATTAGGCAGTCGTGCTCTACTGATTAGGAAGCTTAAAATCGCTCACTCTTCTCCAATAGATTTATTCAAAACAGGTGAGATTGCTCTAGTCGGCACCGCCCAACTAGCAGATACCCTGAACCCAGCTGCCAGCTAGCATTTCAAACATTTCAACCCCCTCAACACAATCACACATACACATAATAAATAATCGTAATCCCTTCATGCTTTATGAGAATATATGAACCCTAATTTTGGCTCTTGCTCTTATAGTTTCTGAGTTATAAAAACACCAACTTAAAAAGCCAAAGTTCAGGTTTCTAGCTCTTGTTGTATTTAAGATCGGCACTAGGAGATAACTTAAACCCAGCTGCAAGCTATCGTTACACACATTTAAACCCATACACATATTGGGTTCCTGATTTAAAGGAATTGCATTAAATATTAGTGGGAAAGTATATTTTAACCAATTTTTTTCATTTCCCTATGGGGCTGTCCTGATTTGTGCTTGGTTTCTGACCTTAACAAATAGCAAATAAATTTAATTAATTCAAAATAGCGGGTATACAGCATTTTTAATTTTTTTTTATCTACTTACATCACGCACCAAACATTAAAAATCTTAAACAACGCACAATAAAGTGTTCAAATTTTTAAGATTTCTGTAATTTTGATTTGCAAAAGTATTGCTAATTTATACAATTTACAAAGTCATGGTGGGGAGTTTTTAATTACAAGGACTGTGGCACATTTTCTAATTTCATGAATATATATTTTAATTTTAGTAAATGGGTGAAGTACGCGTTTATTAATTTTTCTATGCAGGACTTTGGGATTCATCCAGGGGGATGCATAAAAACTGTTATTTAATATTTTTAAATGTGTAGAGTTTTCAAAATTGATCTTTAGCCCGTACAAGCATTTCCCATTTTCCGCAAATTCAACTTAACCATTCAAACAGCAGTAATGTGTGTATGCACGTGTATATAAAAATATATTTATATATATTCCTTGTGCTTGCAGGCAGACGATCTCTTTGACGACATTCTTCAAAACGATTCATATAACTTTGATAAAAATTTTAGCTCCGAGCTATCCATTAAGCAGGAGCCACAAAATTTAACCGATGCAGAAATAAATGCGTTAGCAAAGGATCGACAGAAGAAGGACAATCACAATATGAGTAAGTGTTAAATTTGTTTCGATAAGCATTCCATAAAAATGTTCCTTTATTTAACGTTTAAGTTGAGCGGCGGCGACGCTTCAATATCAATGATAGGATCAAGGAGCTTGGCACTCTACTGCCCAAGGGCAGCGAGGCCTTCTATGAGGTTGTGCGTGACATTCGTCCCAATAAGGGTACAATCCTAAAATCTTCGGTCGATTACATAAAATGTTTAAAGCATGAAGTGTCTCGCTTAAGGCAGAACGAAAGCCGCCAACGTCAAATGGAGGTTCAGAATCGAAAGCTAATATCTCGCATACGGGTAAGATATTGGATATTTATCATATGTGCGCACATCTCTGATAATCGAATAATAAACAGGAGTTGGAAATGCAGGCCAAATCCCATGGTATTCACCTATCTGATTACAACCTGACATCAGTATCCGCGCCCACACCTGCCATCTCGTATCTTAAGTGCTCCAGTCCTACACCATCTGCATCTGTTACCCAAAGTCGCCACAATGCCTCGCTAATGGAGGATGTTATCGAGGGCAAGGCAAGTTGGAATTTTCTGCCCTTCTGGTGCTGGTCACAACGAAACTAATGAAATTATATTTATTTATACAGCTTCCAGTGATGGGCAGTGATCCTGGGACCTTGGGACTGAATCAAATTGATGAGCTAATGGAAGACTGCAAGCATCCGGTACAGGGCGGTGATCCTATGCTGTCATCACACAGCAGCCACTTGATGTCCGCTCCGCATTCGCCTATTGCGACACAGCTGCAGTGCAATAGTTTTGGGCACAAGAGTGGCTCAGATGCCGCTATTTACAGCGCCACATCAGGAGGCATTCACATGGGCGATGGGGACTTGCAACGCGGCTGCCGCAGTGTTGACAACAGCACGTGCTGTGCTCAGTCGGAGCATTGTCACTGCACGAGAAGACAGATGCATCAGCATCATCACAGGGGAAGTGAACAAAACTCGGCATTTGGTATGCTTAACGATTGCGATAGTTCTGGACTCGATCCTCTGCTCTCCTCATCACAACAATCGCACGGCGTGGATGATGATCACCACCAGTCGGTGGATCTGTCTGCAGTCATGATAAATGACTCGCTATCTTCGTTGGTGGACGACACTCACAGCGAGCCGATGTTGTTGACACCAGACGCCTTGGATATTGACCTTTAAATGAGTCATTGCCAAATTGAGCAGCAATAGCACCACCACCGGCCATGTCTCAGCCCGACGCACAGTTCAAAAAATTCAAGGAATAGCTCTAGTATTATCGCTTGCATTGAGAAATGCTTGACTATGTTTATGAAAATAAGTATTAATGGAAAAAATGTTACAATAATGCAATTGTTATGTCATTGCGTCACAAATCAAACACCCCGCGTGTGTGCGTGTATGTACAGTGTGTATATAAGTATATTCAGATAGATATGTATTTACAAACTACAAATGTGTATATGTACCCACATATACATCCATACACATGCATTCCGATGTTCCGGCTACTTCAAAAGTCGCCATTTGTTGTACTTACTTTTACATAAATACATTTTAAACAATTTTACACATTTTATATTGATGGCAATATTTATGTACATGTAGTCGCCTAAGTTACATCCGTTCTCGTATACATTAAAAAAATCTTTTGTTGAGCTTAACGCAGCCTGAAAACCTTGTATCAATTGTTGTTTGATATATTTGTTATCTTTATGGTTTTTATGCCGAAATGATTCACATACACCAGCACGCACATTGTACATACATTATCTTGATGGCTGCGAGTTTTGTATTGTTTTTGTTTGTATGCGTAATTTAAAGTTGTTGATTAAAAATGTTATATACATATATAAAACAAACCTGTGTTGAAAGTTTCGTTTCTTTTTAAAACAAATAATTCTCCAAAGATTTCGACTTATTCACATACATATTTATTAAGAATCTATTCAATAGTAATTGTTTTTATGGTGAAGACAACAAAATCTTAGCGCTCGGTTGGAAAATATTGCAGTTTGATTCAATAATCATTTTTTGGCCAACTCAGCTGACAGCCAATCTAGCCCCTCGTATAACCCGTGTCCTTGGGTAGCGCAAGTGGACTGAATGAACCACTGAGTTGAAAAATAAAACATATCGAATCAAATGAGGCACAATTGAAATGGGGTTTTATATCTTACATGGCGGTTTCGTAACTGATTAAGATGCAACTTGTCAGTCAGTTCGGCGGCACTCATGGCATTTGGCAGATCCTGTTTGTTGGCAAAAACCAAAAGCACGGCGTCCCTCAGCTCGTCCTCTTGAAGCTGTAGTAAATATAGCGATAAAAAAACATTGCTTGCGCACAAGGCAGTATTTGCATACCATATTTTGAAGTTCCTTTTCAGCCTCATTTATCCGATCGCGATCGTTAGAGTCGACTACAAAAATTAAGCCCTGTGTATTTTGGAAATAGTGACGCCAGAGCGGCCGAATTTTGTCCTGGCCGCCGACATCCCAAACGGTAAAACATATATTTTTGTACTCCACGGTTTCCACATTAAACCCGATGGTAGGAATAGTTGTTACAATTTCGCCTAGTTTGAGTTTGTAAAGTATAGTTGTTTTTCCAGCAGCGTCCAGGCCAACTGTGCGTGGGAGAACAAAAGAACGTTATTCTATAAACGTTCATATGTATGTGTATGCTCAACATGCATGCATACACGCATGCACACATATGTATGTTTTCTTTGTATACATATACATTGATGTATTTAAGACACGTCAAAACTGAGAACAACTTGGAATAGCGATCTATGTACATACATATGCAGATGGCTGCGTGGCTGGATCTTTACCGTCAGTTTAAAAGAAGGTGTAATTTTAATAAATTACGTATTGGCGTGGCTAGCCGCTAAAGGCTGCCGCCTGAAACTTATCGTACTGCATCCAAGACCTACCCATTAGAATGCGCATTTGTTTTTTGCCAAATAGTCGTGTGAGTAAACTGGATATTGTCAATCCCATTTTCCTTTTTGTTCTACGCTCAAATAATTAGAATTGAGATTTTCACACAAATTTTGTCACTAAAAATTGACGTGTAACGATTGGAGCTAAATTGTTATCGATAGTTCTGACTACCATTTGTCGTCAATATGTTATTGGTTTAACTATCGGCTTGAACATTTTTATTTTTCGAATAAAAATATTTTATTTTTACAAAAAGAACGAATGTCTAAAGTGAATATTAAATTGTATTTTCCATAGAAAAGTGGTTTTATTATAAGTTATGGTTTATACAAAATTTGGGTAATTTTAGCGCTTTTTTGTTACTGACACTGTTTTAGTATATTCACAGTACCTTTTTCACAAAAAATTACAGACTAATTTGTATTTGCTTTGCTCGCAGTAAGAGTTAGCCATCAGCTGATTGCTCACTATTTCCAACTAAATACAAATATTTTCAATTTATTATAATTATCCACAATTTATGAAAGCAAGCAATGTTAAACAAAATAGCATCTAGCTGCTGACGCCATTACGAGTAAGGGATATAATTTAACTCCTAAATCAACAACATACATACATATTTGAATTTCAAACAAATGCGCGGTTTGATTAAGACAAATATTAATATTAAAAGGTTTAATTTTACATTTAAGAACTAAAGGTTTTTCAAAAGAAAAATCCATAAGTATTGCAATATTTTTCCATGCAATGGCTTTGCCGTTTAGTCATTTTTTTTTTTCAAAAAACCGTTTGGGTTGGTTAAACGGGAAATTTCAACCCAAAAATGCATGCTGTCCGAACCAAATGGAATATAAATGATTCGCATTTAAAATTGGGAATATATTGTATGAACTGTGATTTGATTGTATTTTTCTGTTACCAAGGATAGAATAAACAGGAATTATTGTTTCGAATTGTTTCGTAATAAACTACAATTGTTTATTGTTATGAAATAAAAGCAATTCTTTATTTGGCAGCGATGTACCAAATTTGGTGGCTTGGCACCGGTCTACTAAATGCTCTTTTCGCATCACATGTACATATGTATACATACATATAAATGTATGCAAGTGACCATTGGTATATTTGTATTAAATGTGCATACTTTTAGAAAAAAAAATTGTCCAGTAATTACAGGAATCGTTGAAAGTTTCCATCTGTATTTTAACATATTTAAGGTCTTACATGCTGTGCACATACGCACCTGCGTGCATTTACACATACATATGTATGTATGTATATTGTACATGACATACATACGCTAATACCGACGTCAACGCCAAAGTCGCCAAAGCTCGGCTTTGTTGCTCGCAGACCGCGCGGCGAGTCATATCCATATACCAAAAAAAAAAAACAACAAAAAAGAGTAAAAACTAAATAAAACTCGAAAATCCACAAGCACGATTTCGCCTATAAATAGTGGTGATACTGGTCCGGTAGTTTCAATTCGGTGTTTACTTTCGCTTGAAGCGGACTTGTTTCTGGTCGGCGTTCAGAATCGTCGATCTGAACTTCGAATAGTCGTCGTTACACAAAAAAAAAAATAAATAAATAAATAAATAAAAAAGAAAGGGAAAGGAGAACCCAAGATGAACAAGTTCATTTCACTAATAGCTGGTCTCGCCATGGCCTTTCTTCTGGTCCCTTCCATTGCGTTGGCGGCCGAGAAATCGGTAGCAGATGAAGCGCAGAAAGACGGTGAAATCAAAATCTACAAACGTCTGATTCCCGCCGATGTGCTCAGAGGTGAGTCATATGCAGCTGTATCTTACCTACTCTCTTATACATTAGGGATTAGGTCAATTAGTCAGAAGTTGGAATATGCACGTATATAAATAAATGGATGTGCAAGCCATTAAAACGAAGTCGTGGCCACTATATGTACATATACATATATACACATAAATATATGACAGTTTCTCAGTCGATTTCAGCGCTGTGCGAAACCAAAAGCCAGTTTCTAGCACTGGCGCAGTCGCATTCAACCAATGTAGATTCGCTTGAGCTGTTTTGAAAGCATTTGTGTACAACAATAAACGAGCAGCAATAACCTATGTACATACAAATTACTGAGTGGTCCGCCTCTTTGGATCAATGCCACTCAAGGGAATGGGTACGCGGGAGTTCGATTCTAGCTTATGCACAAGGAGCCAGTGATTATATATAATTGCAAAAACTAGTTTCCACACTTTGTGCTAAACAGCCAGTAGGCGTTATAAAAGTTTCTTAGAAATAAAATTAATATTTATTAGTGATAGTGATAAATTTTTTTTAATGGAAATGATCAGCATATGTTTAATTTGATAAAAAAAAAACCATGTCAGGTTTTCAAATCGTGACTAAAAACCTTAAAAATAACAAATTGATTTTCAATTAGGAATTTGGTTATCTTTTACACCTTTCTTATTAATAACGCCTGAGTTCACAGATTATATTAAACAATTAGAAATGTGACAATAAATTGTAAGATTTTAACCAAACATTTTCAAAAATTTTGACTGGGTTTTTCATAATAGATTCGGCTCCATGTAAATTATAGTAAATGCAAAACTATATTTTTGTATATTAATAATAATAATAATAATTAGTATTATGAAATTATTAGACAATTATTATTAATTTGCACATTACCGCCAAATTTTTAGAAAAATGTTCTTATTTTTGAAGATTTTCCGGGTATGTGCTTCGCATCGACTCGCTGTGCCACAGTAGAGCCAGGTAAGACGTGGGAATTAACACCATTTTGTGGCCGTTCGACCTGTGTTCAAAATGAAGAGAATTCGTCAAAGTAAGACCATGAATAAATTTAAATTATATTTTTGTAATTAATATTCTTTAAACATACAACTTACAGGCTCTTAGAATTAGTCGAAGACTGCGGTCCTTTGCCATTGTCTTTAGCGAACGACAAGTGTAAGTTAGATACCGAGAAGACCAACAAGACGGCACCATTTCCTTACTGCTGTCCGATCTTTACTTGCGAGCCTGGTGTTAAGCTGGAATATCCCGAAGTTGAGAAGGAAGACGAGAAAAAGAACTAAGCAGCTCTAAATGATGACCGTTTTTTATATATTGGTATATCTATTTTGTTGGCTACCGGTTTGATTTTACCGTTTTATTTTTACCTGACAGAAAATTAATAAATTTTGTCAATTTATTTTCAATACAGATTATACGATTTAGCCAGAGCCTTGTTTTAATCTTTACCATGTTTGCTATTGATGGTTTAAATAGCTAACATTTTTCAGTGCTTGCTAAAAGCATAACATTATATCACGCTGTTAACTTATAGTATAATTAACAAGTATAATGAATTGCATTGGGACAAACTTTTACTATTCCTTTCTAATACCAGCTTATCTACGACAAAGGGTTAGTGTTCGTTTTAGTCACCGTAGGCTTTTAAAGAGCGTCCAAAAAAGATGGCGTTTCTTCCTTAGTTTCTTACGAGGTTTCCCTGAGGATATTTATCATCCTACTCTTGAGGTTACGCTATTCGTCTGTAAGTCTCAACACTTACATTCGACAAGGCCTAATATGCCCCGACGTTGCTTTCGTAAAGGAAACTTTACATTGCTTAATAATCTTATTCTTTCAACCGATTGG